>AYEL01072144.1:0-34990 GCA_000484575.1 Olivierus martensii
TTCGAAAAACCGTTAGATATTTCCCGCCAGAATCTAGGACACCACTTCCGCGTCGATCGTCAAGCTGTGGTATAGGTTGCTTTGTTTCACTGATAAATTAAAATTTATAAATTTTTAAATAAAACCAATTTATCGAATTTTACGTGTGAAAAAGTGCTAAAATCGTATTATTTACAAGGGGCCAAACTTTCCCAAATTTTAATTTACTGGATCAAGATATCTGTAAAAAAGAAGTAAGGATAAAATCTGAAGGAAATGTGGAACATGATAGAGCAAGTCGGACAAATTCGGACAATCAATTCTTGAATTTTTGGGGGTCGAAAGATCACAATTATATTAATTAATTCGGATTGGGTTCGAATTAAAGGGTTAATTAAAAATTTATTAAAATATCGACGGAAAATCAAATTTTTGAGTAATACGACAGAAATATGGAAAATATGATAGAATTTGAGATTTTAACCATTTTTTCTTGATTTAAGCAAAAATAACGAAGTTTTTGGGTCTTAAACTTTGTCTAGCATAGCTAGGTGTTGGAGTACAAGACAGAGCAGGCATGTCTAGCATAGCTAGGCATTGGAGCACAAAAGGTTAAGGTATTTTTGAATTTCCAGTTTTACATTTGTGTAGAAGCAAAAAGATACAAAGGTACTTCATTAAATTTTTAAATTTCAAATAAATAATAATTTTTTAATGATGAAAATAAAAAAAATTAAATTAATTTTTTTAAGAAAATATTTACGTATTTTAGTAAAGCTGATATGTATAATATATTTAATAAACTTTTATTTTTGATATTTTTTTGTGATAAATTTAAAATAAAAACATAATAAGTGTTGTATATAAAAATGATCTTTAAAATTTTGCCATACAAATATTTCCTGTATCCAGTAAATTTCCAATTAACTTAAACTCATTAAAATCTATACTCAAAAATGTTCATTAGTTACTTAATTGCTGTATCAAGAGGCATGGCAGTGACTCTAAGCCAAGTACAGTAGTCACTGACTGATTCTTATTACAGGAGTCATTATAGCCAAAATTCAACTCACTGTAACTTTGGTCCTAAATTAATTAATATTAATCTGACAATTACATTTGAGAAAAGTATTCAATAGGACATAGATTGCTAAATTTGAAGTTTCATATCCAATTAATAAGAAGCGGTTTAAAAATTGAGAAAAAAGAGAATTAGAGCGGTTTAAAAATTGCAAAAATTGACAAAAAAGAGTCATTTTTCTTCTCCTACTTAAATTAATTTTTTTAAGAAAATATTTATGTATTTTAGTAAAGCTGATATGTATAATAATATATTTAATAAACTTTTATTTTTGATATTTTTTTGTGATAAATTTAAAATAAAAACATAATAAGTGTTGTATATAAAAATGATCTTTAAAATTTTGCCATACAAATATTTCCTGTATCCAGTAAATTTCCAATTAACTTAAACTCATTAAAATCTATACTCAAAAATGTTCATTAGTTACTTAATTGCTGTATCAAGAGGCATGGCAGTGACTCTAAGCCAAGTACAGTAGTCACTGACTGATTCTTATTACAGGAGTCATTATAGCCAAAATTCAACTCACTGTAACTTTGGTCCTAAATTAATTAATATTAATCTGACAATTACATTTGAGAAAAGTATTCAATAGGACATAGAATGCCAAATTTGAAGTTTGATATCCAAATTAATAATAGAAATTAGAGCGAGTTTAGTTTGAAGTTTCATATCCAATTAATAATAGAATTAAAGCAGTTTAAAAATGAAAAAATCGAGAAAAAAGAGACGTCATTTTTCTTCTTCTTCTCCTTCTTCTCCTCCTCCTATGCAGACACCTCTACAAGTCATTTTTCTTCTCCTCCTCCTTCTCCTCTCCTTCTATGCAAATACCTCTACAGGTTGCATCATTTAACCGATATCAATGAAATTTGGAATATAGATGTTTCTTAGTTTACTTGAGGTCCACTCACCTCCTTCTCCTCTCTTTCTATGCAGATACCTCTACAGGTTGCATCATTTAACTGATATCAATGAAATTTGGAATATAGATGTTTCTTAGTTTACTTGAGGTCCACTGAAAATTTGAGCACAATCGTGTCAAAACAAAGGGGGAAAAGGGAGATCCGATTTCCATAAATGCCTTTACATATTGCTTTGCTTAACTGATTTTGACCAAATTCAGAGTATTGGTATAGCGTAGTTCATTTAAAATCATCTAAAAATTTTGACCCTGTTGAACTAAAATTAAAAGGTGTAAAAGACGATGATTTTCTTCTCTAGAAATGTCTCTATCATCTAAAAAATAAATGATATCCCATTAAAAACAAATCATATGTAAAAAAAAAATAAGCCAAGTACAGTATTACCAAAACAGGATATTTGTGAAAAATTTATATGTGGTTATTTTGATTGATGTTATCATATTATTTTCTTAAATCATCAAACAAGTAGAGCATCTAAATTTGTTGCAATTTAGATGTAACTACTTATTTGACAATTTAAGAAAATAATATGATAACATCAACCAAAATAACCGCATCTAGCATCTAAATTTGTTGCAATTTAGATGCAACTACTTATTTGACAATTTAAGAAAATAATATGATAACATCAACCAAAATAACCGCATCTCAAATATCCTGTTTCGGTAATACTGTACTTGGCTTTGTATTACATATGAGATGTTTTTAATGGGATAAATATGTTCTAGCAAATAAGTTATATGAACATATCATTTCAAAATCAAAGCAGCATGAATCAGTAGTAGAAAATTCTATAATATTGAAGTTTGCCAAATAAGAGAAAAATCCCTAGTATTTATGTTTTTAATATTGTCTCTCTCTTCTGTGATAGTTCAGCCATATTTTATGATTATATTATCATATAAAAATAAGATATGTACAATACTAATAATAAATTTTTCAAAGGAAGTCATGCAACTACTTTTTCCTGTACAGAGAGTAAATTTATTAATTACAAATATATGTAAATAACATATACCTGTTGTTTATCCTACATTTTGAGTAAATATTATAATAAAATATGATAACTAATTGAAAATATACAAATAAAAAATGATTATATAAAAAAATTAATATAGTTTCAAAAACATTGCATACATATTTATTAACAATAACAAATTTTAGATTTTAAATTTATATAATAATTAAAAATAACAATAAATCAAAAAGTTTAATTTTAAAATTAGTTAAAACTATGCTATGATGCTAATGTTAAACTATGCTAATAGTTATAATTTTTTTTATAGTGAATAAGAGAGATTAATCAAAGTGAGGAAATGAGACAGTGGCATAACTAGGAGTGGGCAGAGGAGGAGGTCTGCCCCAGGCGACATTTTTGGCATCAAAAAACTTTTTAATACTACAGTCAATTCTTGTTATTTGTGGATTCCGTATTCGCGCATTTGACTATTTGTGAAAATTTAATTGTAACACAAAATCAATTTTCGTGGACTCGCTGAGTGGCAAAAATACTGTTACAATGTAAACTCTCTCTCTCTAATAAAGGAAGTTGTTTATTACCAAATGTAGTCTCTATATCGTTTTGCCAGAAATGTCTCATTATCTATCCTTGTTTACTTCATCGCAGGTAGTTGTTTATATCATCCGCAGGTCCCACAGAAGAACATGATCCTATGCTTAAACGCAGGCTTAAATTTAGGCACCTAACTTCCTGAGCATTTGTTCTTTATGCCAAAATTTTAGAAGATCTGAGGCAAAAAGCAATGCAGACAAGGCTGATGCAGCTTGTCAACACAGTTCAGAAAAACAATATGTCAGCTACCACATCAAATATCCTGCAACATCGAACTACTACCCAACAAAAATAAGATTTTATTTACTACATAGTGTTTTAAAAAATTAAATAAAGATTACTGTAATCCAAAAGCCTGTTTATATCATCCGCAGGTCCCACAGAAGAACATGATCCTATGCTTAAATGCAGGCTTAAATTTAGGCACCTAACTTCCTGAGCATTTGTTCTTTATGCCAAAATTTTAGAAGATCTGAGGCAAAAAGCAATGCAGACAAGGCTGATGCAGCTTGTCAACACAGTTCAGAAAAACAATATGTCAGCTACCACATCAAATATCCTGCAACATCGAACTACTACCCAACAAAAATAAGATTTTATTTACTACATAGTGTTTTAAAAAATTAAATAAAGATTACTGTAATTATTTGTAAGTACTGTATACATATTAAATAAAAAGTCTTTAAACAGAAAAACATACAAAAAGCAAGGTTGAAAATATTGGGAAGAAAAGTTCGCAGGAACTTAACTCTATATTTCCCATAGGCACAATGGTTCAGTATTTATAAAGAATTTACAGAACGTAATTATCGCGAATCGACTGTATTTTAATAATAAGAAGAGTAAAATTATCAACTGTTCTGAGAATTAACAATTATAATCATCAACTTACAAGCGAAATAGATTTTGATAGTATTATAAATGATTTTTTTGCAAGTAAAAAAACAAGAAAAATACATTTGTAATTTTGTATTTTAATTTATAAATAAAAGAAATAAAATTATCTTTTCTTAAACTTAATTTTCAAATTGTGTCTAAATAGGTTTAATGTATTGTGTATTTCCCAAAGAAAGGGCAGCAATTGAAAGACTGCTCTGGGTGTCTCAAACTGTAGCTATGCCACTGAAATGAGAAATACCATTTTAAAATTTGTAATAATAATTAGTGATCTCACTAAAGAAGTTGCAGCTTGTTGCTGGTTTTGGTTATAATTTAAATCTCATAGTTCAAAAATGATGATGATAAATGTTTTCCTTATACCATTCAATGAATTCATAAGAACTTGATAAATTGAACATATTTTATATGGTAAATTTTTCAGTATAATTTCATCATTTGCTTCAATTCCTTATTAACAAATTGATTTTATAAGTTTCTAAATGAATAGTCAGCAGAGAAAGAAGTGATTAAAGTTGATAGTAAAAAAATTGAAAAAGCAGCATTAGTACTATATGAAGAAATATTTTAAAGCAACTAAACTCTTGAGATAAAGAATTTTATAGATTCAATTTAATTATTCTACATACTCAGTCCAGTTTTTATGATATTTGTCAATCTTAACTACTGTGTTGCTTTTTATTTATTATACAGGTAGATTTCTGTTTATGAGTTCCTGGATTTGCAAGTTTTTTCAAATATGAAGTATCAAAACAAAAAAAAAAAAAAAAAAAAAAAAAAAAAAAAAAAAAAAAAAAAAAAAAAAAAAAAAAAAAAAAAAAAAAAAAAAGAAATGAAAATATGATACAGAACAATTGGATTTGTAACAGAAATTATTGCTTGCTAAGGAAATCAGAAAATTTAAATAATGGACAGAGAAGCAGTAGTAGTATGTCATCAGGCTTCCATAGTTTTATTGGCATATTAAGTAAATAACTTCCATTCTTGGATTGTGCCTAAAGCAGTAGATTCATCTGTATAAAAGCTTATTTACTTATCTATCAATAATAATAATGAAGAATAAGAATTCTTTAATATTTATGTGATATAAATAAATTATTATTATAATTTGTTTGATTTTAAAGGCCATGTTTTATTTCTTTAGATAAATAAACAAACTGTTGATGTTTTTGACCTTTCCTTAATTTTATTATAATCAAATTTCATTGCTAAGAATGGAATCTGTATTTTTAACATAATGTCTATGAGAAATTGATTCTTGATTAATGAGTTCTTACTTTATGATCTCACTCCATGAATGAATTAATTTGTAAAGTCAAGAACTATGTGTATATTATTAAAATTATATTCTATTATTAATTTTTTAAACAAATATAATGTTCTATTAATAATCTCTATTAAAATTATATTCTATTATTAATTTTTTTAAACAAAAATAATGTTCTATTAATAATCTTTATTTTAATTAAAAACAGCTCTATATTAAAGTATGGAATTCCCCAAAAAATGTTAATTATTCTTTGTACATAATTTTTAAATAATAATGAAACACAATATATTTTTTACAAATTATAATGAAGAAAATATGATATTTTATACAAAAATACTCACACATATTAATAAATATAAAAAACTGTGTTTTTGCACTCACTAATTCTTTTCCATCATTCAAAAAATCAATGTTAGATAAATGAGATTCTGTAATAAGCTTATATAATTAAATTCCATACCTGTAATTTCATTATTCCAAAGAATAACTTTATGTTTTTTTGGATCAAAAATATAGAGACCTCTTTGTCCCCAGGTGAGAAGAAAAGGAAATGTTTCTGAACTGAAAATCATAAATTATAAATATATTAAATGTATATAATCTACATAGTAAAACTATAGCTATACAATATACCATCATAGAGCATATTATCATTATATTTGATTATGCTTAACACACTGTTATTATCAAAGAAATCTCTATTATATTTAAAGCTTGGGAATTCAAAAATTAACAAAAATTTTCCAGGAATCTCATTTATATTAAATTTTATAATATAGGAATACATCGATTACTGCGGTTTCGATTATCGCGATTCTCGATTTATCGCGGTTTTTAATTTGATACTGAAGTTCATTACCTCGATTACTGCGGTTTCGATTATCGCGATTCTCAATTTATCGCGGTTTTTAATTTGATACCGAAGTTCCAATAATTGCGCTCCAAATTCGAATTATTGCAGCCTTGAGATATAGCCCACTATATATGCAACCAAAATTACATTTGTTCTTCAGGTAGTTCTCTTTAGCACTTCGTTTTTATCCGAGGGCACTTGCTCACTACTCATCAGTAACTATTCACCTTTACCTGAAGTACCTGTGGACAGGACCGGCTTAACCTAGTAAGCAGACGATGCACCACATCGGGGCGCCAAAATTATCATTTTCACATTATATTTTCTCAGCAATATTGCATATTGTTGAGTAGATGTTACAAGAAAGCTGCATCGGGGGCTGGGACCTCTAGAGCCGGTACTGTGCCAAAATTATCATTTTCGCAATATTATTATATTTTCTCAGCAATATTGTATAGTGTTGAGTAGATGTTACAAGAAAGCTGCATCGGGGGCTGGGACCTCTAGAGCCGGTACTGCATGTGAATAATTATCTTTCTTCTTATTTACCCCTAAAATGAATGCTAAAATAAACAAGGATGATATCAAGTCTATAGCTGTCAAGAAGAAACGTATAGTGATCAGCTTAGAAGATTAGTACGTTTAACCACATTTTTTTTTTCCTGAAAAATCCATTTCTTGAAATCCTTGGCAATGATCACCCATTTTTCATGCATTATTTATCCCAATACATGCATTATTTATTCTGATTATCGAGATTCAATTATTGTGGTATTTTTCGTGGCAACAATAACCGCAATAATCGAGGTATTCCTGTAATAAATTACAAATAATTAAATTATACTAAACAACACTAAATATGATTAAGTTATGTAATGGCAACTTCATTAAAACTAAGAACTTGATAATAGTAATATTTCTCATACTAAAAATGAAATACAGTAGAAGCCATTTATTGTGATCACAGATATTGTCATCAAACATTTAATGTTATCAAAATTTACGGTCCCGAATCATCCATATTAAAATGCATTTAATGTTATCAAAATTTATGGTCCCGAATCATCCATATTAAAATGCATTATGAAAATCCATTTACAGTAATCAGAATTTCGGATATTATCATCAAAATCGATACAAAGCTATTTTAAAATTAAAAAACTATTGCAGATAATACTAAAAATATTGTCATCAAAATCGATACAAAGCTATTTTAAAATTAAAAAACTATTGCAGATAATACTAAAATATTGGTTAAATCTATTAAAATAAACAAATTATTTGTTTATCGTTCATTTATTATTTCGTTTTCACCAAAATTTAGGCAAAAAATGAGAAAATATGAAGATAAAACACTTGTTCTCCATTTAAAATAATGCAGATTTGACTTAAGTGGAAAAATTTGATTTGTGTGTTTTTTAACTAATAATTATTAGATCGATGTAAGTTTTTGATTTAATAAGTTCATACAAGACAAATATGACTGCTTTTCAAAACTTCACATTGCCATTAGATGGTTTCACCACACATTTTGCCTTTACGAATGGCGCAGCATTACTGTTGCCAGATATGGTGCTTTTTAATGTTTTTTTATGACAAAATATATAATTTAAAATTGCTGATATAGTATTTAGTGACTTTATAATTGCCTTTATTGAAAAAATAATAATTATATTTAACTATAGAAAAAACAACTTGCTTTAAACTAATACAATAGTCCAAACAGCACTTCAAGCAAGGAACAAAAAAGAGTTTAATCTCGTATAACGTTTTTGGACCTTATTATGGTCCCTCCTCAGTACATGATCATATCATCGCTATGATATAGCGTATAATCGAATTTTGTTTAAACTTTGTTCTATGATGATATTCGACCGATAGAACTTTGTTTTTTTTGATGGAATATTCCCAGGCTCTAGATACTTCTACTACTCTTTCATTTAATAGGGATTCATTATCCTGCCTTTGTAGTATTTCTAGCGTTTCCATTATGTACTTGTGTTTGTTTCTCTCAATGTGTCTAATCACTTTGGCATTGTCCCAGTTTATCTCAAGGTCATTAGCATCAGATTAAACTCTTTTTGTTCCTTGCTTGAAGTGCTGTTTGGACTATTATAAACAATTATTATTTTTGATATAATAATTTTCTTACTATTGCTCCAGTACTTCATGATTTTCCGTAAATTGGAATTGGCAACATTAACTATAAGTGCAAATCATTTCACTTCACTTTAACTAGAATTGGCAACATTAACTATAAGTATAAATCATTTCACTTCACTTTATGGCTTAATTAATTACATAAAAAAAATTTCAACAAGTGTTCTTCGATCTGTTATAGAGCTATTATTATTATTATTATTTTATAGTACATCAGACCCCTGATCTCAGTCATCTTTAAGGGCTGTTTTTCGTTTCTTAGTTTACTGTACTGTTGGGATCCTCTTACTTGCTATCTTTTTACCTTGCTTCTTTGCTAAATTCTTAATACAATGATAATTAAGTTATGCGGTATAGATATAAACATATTTCATTCTTGACCATTTGTTTGTACATTATTCTGAGTCATGCTTTTTTCTTTATTACTAGACATTGCTTTTTTAATATCTTTGTAGATGTTTAAAACAAACTGCTTTGCATAGCCATGTTCTTCTCCTACTTTTAAGGTGTATTCTACTTCTTTACTCTTGTCATCTTCTTTCTAGCAATAACTTATAGCTCTTATAAAGAAGGATCTAAACGCTGCCTTTTTATGTTGCATCGAGTCTTGTGACCAGTTCGGAATGATAACGGGTTTGTATGTCGGTTTACAGTAAACTGATGTAACTATATTGTTTTCTTCTATCTTTACATTTATATCTAGATAATTAATTTCTTAATTATCTTGCTGCTCTTTCTTCAGCTTCAAACCGTATGCTTCAATCGTAAATGCCTCTACTAGCTTATTAACATCACTGCCACTTGTCCATCATGTAAGAATATCGTCAACATACCTGGTATAGAATCTTAAAGACGGTTGCATTTCATTTACTATTCTTGACTCTAGACTTCTCAATGTTAATTCAGCAAGTACACCTGCCATTGGGCTGCCAATCGGCATGCCTACTACCTGTTGGTAAAATATTCCTTTATAGACATAAAATATGATATTTGAGTTTTAAATTTGATTAGAAAAGAATGTTCTTGAAACCGATTATTGTTCAGAATGTTATTGTCATTAATAGTGTTGATATGTAACCTGATGATGGCTTTAGTTAGCCGAAAATGTTTGTTATAATAAAGTATTATTTACGTTATTCTCTCAGCTGCTTATAGTGCTTTCATCTACATGTTATTCAGTAAGCAGTTAATATTTCGAAAAGTATATATATTTACTGCATATAATTTCAGAAAAATAAAATACAGTAGAAGTCGCTTATTAGAATCACTTCTGGGACTGATCTATTTTGATAACAATAACTGATTGATAACATTAAGCAGTGCATGTTAAAAAAGTACAATTTTCAATTTTTTTTATTATACAGTATATACTGTACTTAGGCTGTTATATACAGTGTAACCTCGATTCAGCATTTTGTCAGCACTTTTGAAAACAATAGATACGAGAAAGCGATAGATGCTGGGCTATATAAAATGAAAAATAATGAAAATTAGATTAAAAGATAACGTTAATAATAATACAAAGCACTATGATGGATTAATGAACACTTGTTGAACTTTATCAATTAAGCAAAAAGGTGAAGTGAAATGATTTACATTTATAGTTAAGTTGGCAATTCCAGTTTACGGAAAATCTCGAAGTACTAGATCAATATTAAGAAAATTCTTATATCAAAAATAATTTTTAATTATTTTTCAATAAAGGGAATTATAAAAGTCGCTAAATCTATATCACCAATTTTAAACTATATATTCTGTCATCAAAGAAAAGAAATTAAAAATCACCAGATCTGGCAACAATAAGGCCACGCTATTCGTAAGGGCAACACATGCGATGAAACCACCTAATGGCACTGCGAATACAGCAATACCTCACATAGTCTGGGTTGTAATTGTTAATAAAAAATTTTTAATTTACTTTATTTTTTTTAGAATAAATATGAAATGTAAGTGTGCTTGCTACTTATTACCTTTATATGACTTGAATAGCCACTGAGACAAGCAGGCGGCTACTCTAGTATTGCCAAATTTATCTGATTAATGTTTGTTATAGTGCTTGCCTCTCATTGCAATGTCGTCAGTTGTTTACCGCAAACGCTTAATTGAATCATTGAATGGGAACGAATACAGTTGTTTATCGCAAACGCTTAATTGAATCATTGAATGGGAACGAATACTGGGCATATTAGCATTTGTGACTCATCAGTCTGTGGTGACCCAGTTCAAGTGGGAATCTGCCTTTACGCAGAGTGGCGCTCTGCATTTGGAATGGCGCTGAGTGGCCGACTTGGAGAAAGCGAATGCGTTCACCTGCTGGACAAGCCCTCTTTATCTTTTCGTCTTTATGGGTGCGGATCCACTTTGTGTCCCCTTCTGTTTATTATAAATCTTTATAAAAGATTTTAATGTTTAATGCATATGAAATAATTATTAATATAAGAATTTATGATTTAAAAAAATCAAATGAGCAAATCAAAAATTTCTTGGAACCAATTATAATTTTTCCCATAGGGTTAATTACCTCAAATAGTCCAGTTTCAATTAGTCCAGTAAGAAAGAGGAACCAATTAACCAGACTGTGCGAGGTATTACTGTACAGACAAATATGACTGAAAACAGTCATATTTATCTGTATGAATTTATTAAATCAAAAACTTATATCGAGCTAACATTTAACATTGTTTAATCTAATTAAAAAATGTACACAAATCAGATTTTTCCACTTACATCGAATCTGCATTATTTTAAATGGAGGACAAGTGTTTATCTTTTGATTTTCTCGTTTTTTGAATTAAATTTCAGCGAAAACAAACAAACAAAAAAAAAAAAAAAAAAAAATAAAATATAAATACGGCATTTTAAAGCGGTATATCAATTGTATGACAATAAACGAATTTCTGATTACTATAAGCGAAGTTTTTGTAATGCATTTTAATATGGATGATTTGGGACCGTAAATTTTGATAGCATTAAACACTTGATAACAATATCTGCGATTACAATAAGCAGCTTTTACTATATTTACATTTGTATAAAAGAAAAATAAAAATATAGAATAATAAAAATTTAACAAGTTACAAACAAATTAAAAAAAATTATATAGGAATAAATCAAAACAAATATTTATATTGTACAGAACATGAACATCCAAAAATTATATTTAAATTTAAAAACAAAATAAAAAAATTATTGATTAGCTTAAAATAATGAAGATAAATCAAAATTTAATAAAAAATAATATACTATTTTTGAATTTTAGCCATGATTATCAATTAATTCCATTAAAAAAAACAATTCATTAATGATTTTTTCTTCTTGCTGACATAATTTCAAAAAAAATAAAATTTCTCCAATGCTGCAAAGAAAAATGGAAAAACATTACAGAATAATAAAAACAGATTAAATTATTAACAAAATTACAAAAATAAAGAATTAACCTGTAAAAATAAATGTTTTTACTGTTCAGAACATGAACATCCAAAAATTATATTTAAAAGTTAAAAATAGAAAATAAAATATTCAAAAATAGAAATTATTTTCATAAAGTAATGAAAATAAATCCAAATTTATTAAAAAATAATGCATAATTTGTAAATTTTAAGTGTGATTATAAGTTAAAATGAATTAAATATTCCCAATTTATTCATTTTTCTAATCTGTGAAATTTGAATATAATTAAAAAAATAAAACAACAAAAAATTTCATAAAATATTAGCAGATGGCATTACTAGACTACAGTAAAACTTTCAGAAACCATAAATTTACTTGCCAGAGAGGTCACATGTCAAAGTAAGCAAAATAGAATATCAAATTATAGGCAGAATTCTGCTCTTGCAGGAAATAACTCATAATGAAATGGATCACAATTTTGTCACTGCATCATCACTATCTTCTAGTTCAGCGTTTCTCAAATTATGGGTCGCAACCCTAAATGGGGTCGTGAAGCGAAATGCTGGGGTCGCAAAAATTTAATTCAAACACTTGAATTTCAGTTTATATGTAATTTCATAAATGCCCAATATTTAACGTATGACTATTTTCAGTGTAGTTGGCTGATTGTGTTCATTTTAATAAGTGTGTAAGCTGTGGTTGGTTGATTGTGTTCATCTTAACAAGTGTGTAAATGACTTATATACTTGTACGTTTTATTTCATATTTAATATATGTGTATAAATGATTTATGTATTTGTATGTTTTATTTCATATTTAATACCTGGGATCGGGAAAAATGTCATAATGAAAAATGGGGTCATGAATGAAAAAAGTTGGCAAAAAATGTCGTAATGAAAAATGGGGTGATGAATGAAAAAAGTTTGAGAGCTAGTAATGAAAAATGGGGTCATGAATGAAAAAAGTTTGAGAAGCGCTCCGTAATGAAAAATGGGGTCATGAATGAAAAAAGTTTGAGAAGCGCTGTTCTAGTTGAATGTCAATCTGAATGTGCATAATCACATTCTTCTAGTTTATGGATGTACCATCCATAAACTAAAAGAATTATGTCAGACTATTTCAAATACTTTTTGTACCACTCCCTTCCTCTGTCATTTTTTATCATAGCAAACTTAACCTTGTCTCACCATGATGATATAAATTTGAAGACTTCCTCTCTGTCTACGTGAAATGTTTTTCTCTGATTTTATGTAAATACACAAAAATATATAAAATAGTAGAAAATAGGAATTACTTTACTTTGACATTTTTCTTGTGTACACTCGGCCAGATAAACTTAAACAAAACACAAACAACACTATGGCAGGAAAATTAATCATATGTGCAAATAAATTTATTTCCACATATGATTAATTTTCCTGCTGTAGTGTTGTTTGTGTTTTGTTTAAGTTTATAATATAAGATGTGTAAAAAAAGTTCTCGCTGTTTTCCAATAGATGGCTCTGGATGTAAATGGTGACGCAATCTATCACGACGGAAGCGTCATTCTCTAAATCTAACAATCTGTCAATAAGATTGTGTCAAAAAAATAGTGATTTTTTTTTTTTCACTGTCATTTGCTGTTCGCACATAAAAATGTCGAATTTTGAACCAAATAAGCACCATTTGCGGGAAGCATTACTTTTTTACTTTCATTTAAAGAAAACTGCAGCTCAAGCACATGATATGCTTGTGGATGCTTATGGTACGTATGCTCCTAGTGAAACAATGTGCCGTGATTAGTTTCGCCGTTTTAAAGATGGTGATTTTGAAGTTGAAGACCATGAACGCAATGGTAGACTGAAATTGTTCAAAGACGATGAGTTGGAGGCTTTGATCGACAAGACCCAAGCCAAACCCAAGAAATTGTTGCGTTTAAGCAAAGCAATCAAGGAAAAACGGCCAGAATATACCAAACATCATGATAAGGTGTTTTTCCAGCACAACATTGCACAGCTGCATGTGGCAAACTTGGTCAAGGACATACTGCAGGCGCTTGGTTGGGATGTTTTACCTCATCCGCCGTATAGCCCAGATATTGCTCCATCGGATTACCACCTCTTCCGTTCGATGGCACATGGCCTGGCTGACCAGCACTTCTTGAATGACGCTGAAGTTCGAAAATGGGTCGACGAATAGATAGCCTCGAAAGGTGAGGAGTTTTTTCGCAACGGCATTCAACAGTTACCTGAAAGATGGGCAAAAGTATTGGCCAGTGACAGACAAATACTTTCATTGATGTATTTATTTTCATTCTTTTTTAAATAAAGACTCTTTTTTTGGAAAAAAAACAGCGAGAACTTTTTCACACACCTTATACATGTGGGATTCAAGGGAATTAACCGAGACACAGTCTATCATAATTATAATAACAAAAGTTTAATTAATATCAAAAAAATAAAAAATACATACAGTTGGATAGTTCTGACATTCTTTCTCTTTCCCGCCTTTCTCCCTCTCCTCTCCCCTAGCCACACCCTTCTCTCACCCCCTGGTGGTCACCAACATTCCCACTCAATTTGTTCATGTCAGTTGTCCATTTCATGCATTGACGTAGTTTAATTTTCCAGCCTTGGTGGTCTCTGGCTGAGTTTCCAGGGAAACACTTTGGTTTCATGTCAGTTGTCCATTTCATGCATTAACGTGGTTTAATTTTCCAGCCTTGGTGGTCTCTGGCTGAGTTTCCAGGGAAACACTTTGGCTGGTTGGGCTCTGATGTGGTGACCCGTTTCCTACTGTGGGTATGTGTATTGCAGTAGCCAGGCTTGGGTTGGTGCTGCTTTTGCCACCAGTGGCCAAGGGAGAGTTCACATTGGCTTTCCGAATGTGAGCCTCTGCCTAACTCACAGACATGGACCTTGTTAATCCAGGCGACATCCGAGCCAGTGTGCTTTTGTTTTCTGCTTTGTAACATTGCATACTAGAAAAACACCACTGAGGTGGGTAAAAACAAGTTTGTAACCTGTGATTTTTCTCTAATTTTTTTCTATACTTAAGTGTAATGGGATTCATATTGACTTTGTAAAACATTTTATTGTTTCTTTCCATTTCATTGTTTGTTCTTAAAGCTGTCCCTCTAGAAATTTTATCCCATAAACGGGTAATAATATTTTCGGCATACCTATGACATATTGCTTGTTCCTTAATCCATTCAAGTTCTTCATTAACACTCGCTGTTGTTGTGCAATGAGTTGTAATTCTTTATAGCAATATCATTATTTATATTATTTGTGTAATATTAAATTCACGTTTATATTTATAAATTTATGTATTTATTCATATGTTTAATATACTTTTGTAATTAATATGTTACCATAGTAACCAACTTTAAATTTTTATGTACAGTCTATGACAGAAAGATTTTGACATCTACCATAGAAGCTGCATTAGAGGAAGTAGTTTCGATTGTAAAGTCTGGAAAATCTCAGCACAGCAACTTGTAATGAAGTAGACTGTTCTTACCCGCGGAGAAATAGGGGTTGGGAATATTTCACAGAGGGAAGAATTTCTATGACATACGTGACATGAATCTGTATTCTTCTTTCACTTTCCATTTTATAAAACACAGAAGACAATTTTATTATTTAATCATTATTTATATTATTTGTGTAATATTAAATTCACGTTTATATTTATAAATTTATGTATTTATTCATATGTTTAATATACTTTTGTAATTAATATGTTACCATAGTAACCAACTTTAAATTTTTATGTACAGTCTATGACAGAAAGATTTTGACATCTACCATAGAAGCTGCATTAGAGGAAGTAGTTTCGATTGTAAAGTCTGGAAAATCTCAGCACAGCAGCTTGTAATGAAGTAGACTGTTCTTACTGCAGTAGAAATAGGGGTTGGGAATATTTCACAGAGGGAAGAATTTCTATGACATACGTGACATGAATCTGTATTCTTCTTTCACTTTCCATTTTATAAAACACAGAAGACAATTTTATTATTTATTATGCTCTTTACAAGTTATAAAAACTCAGAATTGAAATTAATGTCAATATAGTTTAGATAATTGTATAATGTTTTTTTTTTGTTCTGTGAATATAGAAGTGAAAATTTCTAAGTTTAAAAATCTTATTTCGATATGATTTCTTCATATAAAATTTATTTTTAATTGTAAGATAAAAAAATACACATTAAACACTCAAAAGTTCATTTATTTTAAGTATTTTCAGATTTGCATATAATAAAAATATGAAACTGTATAATACATAACATATTATTTAATGGGCAAAGCCTAGAACTTTGGTGAAGTTGAAAAACAATTTTTTTTATATATAAATAAAAGTTAAGAGCAAAACATAGTAAACAAAATTTTTTTTTTTTGCATGTAAATGCTTGTATATGCAATATTCCTTCCACTCCCCCGTTGCTAATCAACCAATGGAATGGTTGCAACCCACATTGTAGCCTACAATGAGCAACAACTGCAGTAATGACTCAATCAGTTTTTGCATATTGTACGAAATCCAATCTGCTGATGTCAAAACCTTTGTCATAGACTGTACATTCTATAGAATTCAGTTTGTTATTCTGTTATTGGAAGCTAAAGATGATTTTAAAATAAATCGAAAGCGCTTCTTCCTTTCGATTAATTTGTGTTTTATTTACGTTTTTTAGTGTGTGTATATATATTTATTTCCTGCCAAAGTGCTAGTAATATTGGTAGTTGTCATTTTTGGCAGTGTAACTGTTTTTCAATTTTGTAATCTAATACATCCTGTTACTAAACTGTGTCATTGAATTCCTTGTCTCTGCGACAGGGGGAATTCCGATCCCCACAATAGGTTACAGTAGTCAGACTCAGATTCATTATGAGCACTGTATGATATAAAATTGTTTTGACCTGACATAAAAATATCTGAAGCCATGATTTAATGGATTTGTTTTTGGAATATTTATTAAATTATTTTATAAGAATAAAATTGAAGAAAATTTGAAAATAATATATAATTTTTTATAATAGCTGCAAATGTTTTATTATCTGAAATGGGTGATGTTAAACTAGCTGATTTTGGAGTTGCTGGTCAATTAACAAATACAACAAGCAAAAGGAATACATTTGTTGGAACACCTTTCTGGATGGCACCTGAAGTCATAAAACAGTCTGCTTATGATTCAAAAGTAAATAATGCTTTTCAGTTTATTTAAAGATTTTTTTCTCTTAAATAATGTTTTAATTTTGTATATAGGCTGACATCTGGAGTTTAGGGATTACTGCCATTGAATTAGCTAAAGGAGAACCTCCCAATTCTGATCTTCATCCTATGAGAGTATTATTTTTAATTCCTAAAAACAATCCTCCACAGTTAACTGGAAATTATAGTAAACAGTTCAAGGAATTTGTTGAAGCATGTTTGAACAAAGATCCTGAAAATGTAAGTTAATATATTTTAAATGTATTCTGCAAATACAGGGTAATCATAAATTATTGAGTGCATTTTAATGTTGAATAGAAAATGAACCAAAGAACTTATCCATGTTTCCTTCATTTATGAAAGTTGATCATTATTACAAAATCTTTCATAGACTGAAAAGGTGAAAATAAAGAAGCAATTACCATTAATTATATAAGAAAAATTTTTGATTGTTCCTAGACCTAAAATATCAGCCATATCGTCACATAGTAAAGCAGAGGTATTCTATCTGAAAGGATATGGGTTCATTTCCTTGTCCCATAACTCCAGTTTTCAAAGAAGTATCTAGATCTGCCCATTGAAACCAGGTTTTAACCTTTTAATTAACCTTCATCATGAGTGTTGGACAGTCTGTGATGGGCTCTAAAAATAACCATTGCCAGATAAAGTATATCCCATGTGCAATATGGCAGCTTAATTAATCTAACCCAACCCAAACCCAAAAAATAATCCACTAAATCATATCAAATAATATATAAAACTTGTTTTGTGTTGTTTGATATGTTATATGCCTAGTTTTATGGTAAGCATTACATCCTTATGAGTTCTATTAGGCTTTTCTGATACCTAAGGACATATCTTGTGAATGGATGTACAAAAGAATTTGGGAATAAAGCACAAATGCTCACAGACACAGTTCAAAGTTATAGCAACTTAATGCTGATGTAGTTCCAGGGAAGAAGCTTGGCAGTACTGCTCTTACTGATTTGGAGTGTGTGTGTTGATACTGTAATGGCTTGTTGCATTTTTCCTTTTTCATAAAAGTGAAAATAATCATCTGATTTCTTTTGATTAACAAAAACAGTTACTTAATTGTAGGTTTAATAAAAGCGAAATGGTATAAAGTAAACCTTTATAAAGTGGGAGGAACCTGCATTTCAAATCATAGAGTAACTATAGGGTTATTCGAAAAGTAATTTCATTTTTTTCATGAAAATGAATGACAATCTTTTTATAGTACAGGTAGGCCTCGATTAGTGCAAATAATTGGTTCCACAAATTTCTCACATTATTCGAATTCGCACTATTCGAAGTATTAACTATATGTAAAATATGGTAATTGGTTCTTGCTTTGTGAGATTCCGGCCATTAGCTAACCTCACGATGAATAACCACAATACTAACTTAACACTAACTGTTTAAGAAATATTTATTTTCATATTTTACATCAATGTTCATCATCTAAATTAATAACTTACCAGGAATTGCGTCTCATACCATCATCAAACCAACCGCCAAATTGAAACCAAAAGAGCAAGTCAAAAGCAGAAGTGGAGCACTGCTTTTATTTCGCTTAATCACATCCGTTTTTTGCTCTAGCATAATCACTAACCTCTTCTTTTTTTCGTTTCCTGTTGTAAAGAAATGGAAAACAATATATGATCATATTGTATCATGTCAGTCACATTTCTCTATAGTATAATTTTAATTGAAATGTTTGTTCAACAGAAAACATCAAATAAATATTAAAAGTTTTTGTCATTTCCAAATTTCAACAAAAATATTTAACAAAGCTTAAATGATAAAGCAAATCAAAACACAGCCGAAATTTTGCTACAAGTGATGGGAGTGAAAAGCTGAACAGCACTGATATGATCATCATATGAAATGAAGTACACTCATATCATTCATACAAAGTGCAAATCTGATGTCTGAAATCAACTGTTAAATAATCATCACATATTTTCTAAATTGGGTTGGCAACCTTTTCAGATTTATGGGCCACATTCAACATTTATTTTTGAAATCAGGCCACAAGTATTTAATTAAGAGAAAATAATAAGTGAAAAAAATATTTATCATCAATTTTTATTATAGCAATCTTAAAAATACTGAAATATTTAAAATACGAGATATGAAACAAACATGAAAATGAAACTGAATGAAAAATTGTCATGTAAAAATAAAATAATACAGTTTATGCTTCACAAAATATGTTTGTCTCCTTACTTAATCTGACTTTTGCAGTTGTTTTTTCTTAGTCAAATTATCTATATCCACTTTATAACTTGAGGTGTGAGGTTCCCTTTGTTATCCCCACTTCTGATGACAGGTGCAAAGTTGCATGGCAATATCATGAAGTATAAGTATAAAATTATTTTTAATTTACTATTCATATTATAAAATGCATTATTTAAATAATTCAGCATAAAGGTCACATGTTATTTAAGTATGGTCAACCTTTTATGGGCTGCCAAATTGCATGTTTGGTCTGCAAGTGGCCTGTTTACTTATTAAAAAAAATCAGTCTATACATTCCTAATCTTATTTGTTGAAATACCCAGTAAATTAATATTTTTGAATTTATTTAAATATGAACATTCACATAAATCTATATATTTTAATAATATACCAGTAATCAAGATGAAACAGACATTTTTAGAAATAAATATGGTGGATCCAGTCACTTTCAAAGGACAAACTAATGCATAAAAGATGCAATGCAACCATTTTATTTTTTTTTCTGATCATATCTGTGCAGCATCTGATATTTAAATAACTACAGAAATATTAATTTATGTATAGTCATACATATACAGATATTTAAAAAAATCGAAAGACTCAATAAGATGATAATCTTTGTTAGAAATAAATATGGTAGATTGCATAGTTGGTGTGAAGGCATGACAGGAATGTGGCACAACTGAACTGGCAAATCTTAGATTTTGGGGGAAAATTCCTTAATATTGTATATACTTGTATCTTATACACAAGTATATACAATAATTACTAATTAATTAATTGAAATAAGTTTTAAAATTTAGAATTTCATTAACTAATGTTTTTTAAGAAAATATTATATTCAACTAACTTTTAACAAAGAAATTATTTATTTAAGGAACAATTGAAGTTGTGACATGGAATGAATCTTATCAAAAAATGACATCTAGTGATCAAAATGGTCTGATTATTGTATGGATGTTATATAAAGGTAATTATTTAAAATAATCAGAAAAAACTAAACATTTTCCAATATCAAATAACAACATATGCTTAGATATAATAATATGATACGTAATATTATTTCTAATAATGAAAAGTACAGGCATTTTTAAAAACATATAATATATATCATATATATAATATGATATATGCCATATAGTTGTCAGAATGTATATATATATACTTTCTGATAACTATGGATTTTTCTTGAATTGCTGCCATTTAGAAAATGCACTATTGGATTTTTGTATAAGAAATTTTTAGTTAATTTCAATTATTGTTTTCCAGGATTTTACAAATGATTTCTAAATAATTATTTGAATAAGTTTAATTTATTTTAGTTTTTTTTGATAACATATTGCTGATTAAACTGATAAGTCTTGGGGATGATTTTGAGATAAAACTGAAAACATAACATTTCATGAATAAATTCCCTTTATTGGTATATTTCATTTTTGTAATGCTTACCTTATTCTATTTGTATAATTTTATAAAGATAATATATATCATAATATTAACATTAATTATAATAATTATAAAATAAATGGTTTTTAATAAATATTGTGATTTAATTTAGGTTCATGGTATGAAGAAATGATTAATAATAGAAATAAATCTGTAGTGAAGGGAATGGCATGGAATTCTGATGGACAAATGATCTGCATTGTTTATGAAGATGGTAAAAGATAAAAAAACTATCTTTTCATATAAGTTAAATATATAAATTTGATGACTGTAAAATACTTCTAAAACATATTATATTCTCAGCATGAATTCATAAAAAAATTTTGTGATTTAAATTATGTATAATCAAAATTTAAAAAATATATACACTATAAAAGTATTTCAAAAACTTAAATACAGTAAGACACTGCTTAATGCGTTTTTTTTCAAATTCTGTATTTTTATTGATTCACATTGGCATGGTTTTTCAAACTATTATTCTTACATAAATCCAAAATTGCAGGAATTTGTTGCATTGATACTCCTATGACGTCTCACAGTGCATTTGATATCAGTGCAGTGCAGTACATATGAAAGTCTCTGCAGTCAGAGTTCATATTTATGATCGGTCATCAATGTTATTTTACAGTTGTTAATAAAAATAACAATTATCCTATTTTAGTTTTAACCTGAATAGTGCCACTTTAAAAACTATAGTTCCTTGAAGTTAGAACATTTTTCTTTCATCGATATTTTTTCTATAGTTCCTTGAAGTTAGAACGTTTTTCTTTCATCGATATTTTTTCATTGTTTATAGCTTACTGCAATCTAATTACTGCTTTTTGTTCTTAAAACTTTTTATTTTCTAATTTTAAGAATTTTTTCATGAATGATTTATGAATACAAATCAATATTAGCAATAAAAAAAATGTCTATAATTAATGTAATACAATAGTAATAATACATGTTATGAAATAAAATTTAAAAATGTTATGTATATATTTTTTATTCACTGTCTTGTTTCACCTAACCTCATTATTTATGTGTTAAAATGACTTTGTTTAATGGTGTTTCATTTAGCACTTTGTTTCCTTGGAACATATCCCCCACATTAAACAGGGTCTTACTGTAATATAATGTATAAATATTCTCTCATTTACATACATTCAATCTGTGTAAAATCAATTTAACAGGAACACCAGTTATAAATAACAATAATAAATTGAAAACTCAATACAAAATAGTAATATTATTTTAATTACTCTCCAAATACAGGAATATTTTGATTTAAAACTTGACCATCATCAGTTATTCTATTTAATAATGATACTAATGTTATGGAATACAGAAAATTGAATATAATAATATAAGGATTTAAACAGTTTTAAAAAAAACAATTATTGCATAAATATATATCCTATAAACAAAAAACAAAAAATTTTAAAGCCTATTAAAATGGAAGGGAATCCTTTCTGTATGTTTTATATATATATGTTCAGTATTACAGAAACAATTAATATTCTGTAAATATACAACTTGCACTAATGCAAAAGATAACATCCTATCTTATACTAGCTTTTCAATTGAATAGATCATTGTATGGAAATGGGTCTTACATGATTGATTTTTAATTACATTCTTGTATCTTTCACAATCTTCAATGGCAATGAACTCTACTTTCAGAATCATACAAATCTTAATAATTCTAGTTTCATCTCACATAATGTCAATATTATATTTATAAAATCTGGATAAAGCAGTATTGAGTTCTTATTTTTATACCCAGCATGAATGATATTCTGCAGTATATCATTAAGATTTCTGATGGTAATGCTAATATACTTCCTCCTTTCTAAGCTCTCTATTGTAAAGAAAAACAGTATTCACTTCTCTGTTATTCCCCTTTACAATATATATGTGCAGTCCCACTGTTTTCAGTGTGTTATGTAATGATAAAGACTGCTACTGCTGTAATATGGGGCTTCAGATAACATTAATTTAAATATAAATTTCTAAACAATCATTGAATTTATAATTTATTATAAAAGTTTCGAAGTGAAGTTAATTTTTTGAAGAATTCAATGTTATAATATGGAGTAGTTCTAAATTATTATGGGGGAGGGTTTCTGTGGCCTATAATTTTCAAACTGGAAACAACAACAAAAAATTATTTACAGAATATGAAGGTGTAACTTAGTAAGTTTTATTTTGCAATACTCTTTTATTTTATTTTTTGACATGCATTTTCTTACTTGATTTCTTCTCTTGAAGATATGTGAAGTACCTTATTTGTTGTAATCTCCCTTGATGAAGACTAGAATTGTTGCTGCAATAGAAAAAGTAATTACACTGCAAATACTAGAGAACATTTAGAGGAGAAATTGATTTCTGCTTGTAAATCTTATGTGCCATGAAAGGCATGCCTGGTTGATTTGAAATTGTTTAGCATTCTGCAATGTGATAAAACTTTTTGAGTTACACTTTAATATTCAGTAAGCAGTTTTATTTTGTTGTTTCTAATTTGAAAATTATAGGTCATTTAGAATATCTGTATATAAAAAATACTTCACTTCAGAACTAACTTACACTATTTCTTTATGCTAAATCTCTAAAATATAAAGAATTATAAACTTTGAAAAATACTCTGATTTTGTTTAGTTTCAATCCAAAAGAAATTAAGAATATCCAGAAATGTATTTCATATTTTTAAGGATCATTTTCAATTCCAAATTAACTCATTATATTTGCTAATATTAAGCTTTGTTGTTTGTAATACCTCTTTTTTTGAAACTGATGCTTTTATTCACAAATTCATAAATATATAAAGATATATGTTTATAATAAACAATTAATTATTTAAATTTCATGTTTTCTAAAATTAATTGTAACGTTATGCATATGTGACAAATAATTTCAGAGGTATCTGCATTTTAATATTTCAAATGGGCACCTCTCATAATGAAACTATTGAGCACTTTTAACTTTAATAGGCCTATAATTCAGATAATGAAAAATGACCTCAAAACTTGAATGCTGTTTGAAGATTAGTTCTTGAGATATCTTGATGGATTAATAGAATTTCAATATATATGTATCAAATTTTTTATATAAAAAAAAGTTTAAAAATTTTTTAAAGGATTAACTTTCTTTAAATTTTTATTTTAAAGACAGTTATTAAAATATCATTTTTGAGAAATTAAATTTTTCATTGATATTTTGGAATTATGTATTACTTTTTTTAATTAAACATTATATATTATAAATGTAGTTTTTGTATAAAAAAGTTTACAAATTTAAATGCTGATAATAATAATAAGTATTTTGAAAAGTTTCAAATATTTTTTAATTAGGAGCAGTGATTGTAGGTTCTGTAGATGGGAATAGAATTTGGGGAAAAGAACTGAAGGGAACACATCTAAATCATGTTGAGGTAAAAATAATATTTTGTATTTAAGATAGATTGGATATTTTTGAATTAAGTATTAAAAGAAAAAATTACATAGATGTTTTGTTAAATTATAATAAGATTTTAAATATAATAATTATGATAAATTTTTAATTTTATCAGTGGTCTCCAGATGGAAAATTACTTCTATTTGGAATGCAGAATGGTGAAATTCATATTTATGAACAATCCGGAAATTTTGTAGTAAGTTTTGAAAATATTTATAAGTAATCATGTTAAAAATCAAAATAATGCTATAAATATTAATTTTTTTTAAATTTCAGACAAAATTAAATCTTGTGTGCCTTCAAAATGTTTCATCTGTTAGTCTAATTGGAATTCAGTGGTACAATGGTAAGGGTGGTCTTTATGAATCGGGTTGCCCAATGCTTGCCATAGGCTATAATAATGGAAAAGTACAATTGATGAAAGATGAAAATGATGATAGTGAGTTGAAAATAAAAATGTAATAATATACTTTAATGCATTTAAATGAAATTAGTTTCATTCATTTAAAAAAATATTTTTAGATCCCATTATATTAGACACTGATATTAGTGCAACTTGTCTACGTTGGAACCATGAAGGAAGTATCTTAGCTATAACTGGAAAATTATATAATTCTGATACTGATAAAAGAAATGTTGTTAAATTTTACTCACCTTATGGAAAAGTAATTCGAGAATTAATTTAATTACAGATGAATAGAAAGAATAGTTATTATAATTGTATTTTAATTTTTTCATAGTTATTGCATACTTTAAGGTTACCAGGAAAGGATATCAGTGCCTGCACTTGGGAAGGAAGTGGACTACGAATAGCATTAGCTGTTGACTCTTTTATATTTTTTGCAAACATCCGTCCAGATTATAAAGTAAATAAGATAGTAATACAAAGACTAAAATATATTAAGAAAGATCTAATTCTATATATTTAACCATTACAGTGGTGCTACTTTTCCAATATAGTTGCATATTCATATAATAAATCTGATAGATCAGATAGTACTGTAATATTTTGGAATACTAATTCTGAAGAGGTTTGTTAAACATCTGAAGAATATAAGTTAAAAATGATAAAAATAAAGTATATTGTTTTAAATTTTTTCATCTTTTATGCAGAAATATACTAAATATGTGAAACGTCTTCTTGGTCTTGTTTCGGGTAGTGAATTTTGTACTCTTGCTACAAAAGCAGATGATGGAAGTGGACAAGTAAAATTAAACTACATACTATGTAAATTTAAAATTATTTTTATATATACTTATTCTGAATGTGAAATAATTTTTATAATTTCCAGTATGCACTGATTCTATGTAATGCTATTGGAACACCAGTAGATTCCAGATATATTGATATAGAACCAAATTTCATGGCAATGACTAATTCTCATATATTTGTGGCATCAAAAGAAGCAATCTATCAATGGCATTTCCATACTCCTCAGGGCCAAACTGTGTTTGAACTTACATCACAAAGAATTAAAATAGGACAGGAAAAGTATGGCTTTTATCATTAAATTAAAAAAATGAATTATATAACTAAATAATAAATAAATTTATCACAGATTATATCATGTAGATGATATGCCTACAGGTTCTAGTGATATCATGAAGGATGCAGAACATGTGTTAAAGGTACAAAAATATATAAATATGAATAATAATATTTATTGTTTAACTCATTGACATAAAAAGTTAATCCTTTCAGCCAACAGATAATCCAATTTCGTGTATCTGTGCTTCAGACAAGATATTAATAATTGTGAGTATTTGGTAATTTGCATATACAGTCGATTCTCGCTATTCGCAGTAGTTACGTTCTGTAAATTCTCCGTGAATACTGAATTAGCAAATAGTGAACCCTTATGCCTATAGGAAATATAGAGTTAGATTCCTGCAAACCTTTCTTTCCAACATTTTCAACCTTGGTTTGTGTGTTTTTCAGTTTAAAGACACCTTATTTAATTTATATTACATTATTTACAAATAAATACAGTATATGCAGTGTATAGTACTACATACAGTATTATAATTACCGTAATCTTTATTTAATTTTTTAAAACATTAACTATGTAGTAAATAAAATCTTATTTTTGATGGATAGTTTTTGATGTTGGAAAATGATGTGATAGCTGACACATTATCTTTCTGAACTGTGTTGAAAAACTGTGACAGCCTTGTCTGCGTCACTTTTTGCCTCAGATCTTCTAAAATTTCAGCGTAAGGAACAAATGCGCAGAAAGTTAGGTGCCTAAATTTGAGGCAGCATTCAAGCATAGGGTCACATTCTTCTATGGGTCCTGCGAATGATATGAACAGCATTTTGGCCTACCTGCAGTCTGTGGAGTGAGCAAGGATAGGTAATGAGAACTTTTCTGGCAAACCGATTCAGAGGTAGAGAGAGAAAGATAACAGTATTTTCACCGCTCAGCGGGAATCCGTGAATAAGTGCGAAAGCTACGCGAATAATGATTTTGTGGTTACAAATAAATTTTCGCAAATAGTCGAATATGGAATCCGCAAATAACAAGAATTGACTGTGTATAATTCAATTAATATATTAACTATTGTTTAGAAACCATTTTGAAATATTTACATAAAATTCCTTAATTTTGTAATATTTTTTTCTTGTTCTTCAATAATATAACAATAATAATCATTTCTGTTTCACAGTTAATCATTATTAAAAATTTAATTTTCATTTTTAGGGAAGAGAGAGTGGAACTTTTCAGAAGTATACTCTTCCTCATCTTGCATTAACATATCGTTATAGCCTGGATTGTCATCCAATCAAAATTTCACTAAATTGTAATTCTAGGTAATCCAAATATGAAACAAATTAAGATTCTTATATTTTTATTCTATATAAAAATGATTTTGACTTAATATATTTTCTTGCCTCAGTCGCATGTCTATTATAGACATTTCAGGAACTCTGCTGTTATATAATTTGGATTCTCGAGATCCTAATTCCAGTAATGAAACAATGGGAGAACAACTAAAGTTTGAAAGAAAAGATGTTTTGGATGTTAAATGGGCTGTGGTAAGTATAAGAACAAGCATTCCCTGGCTTGCATAAATTTGGCTTTATTTTAATTAAATGACCATTTAATTAAAAAATAAAATCTGTAATCATTTTATTAAAGGATAATAGTGAAATGTTTGCTGCAATGGAAAAAACACGAATGTATATTTTTAGAAATCTTGATCCTGAGGTAAGAATTTAATATACATTAAATATTATACATTTGTGTTAAATTTAACTAATAACATAATGTTCAGGAACCAGTTATGTGTAGTGGATACATGTGCAATTTTGAAGATCTTCAAGTTAAAACAGTTTTATTAGATGAACTGTTTCAAAATCCAAACAGTCCAATGTCAGAATATATTGTCAAATATGAAGTCAAGGTGGGATTACTAAAGTTGAAATTAATATATTACTTACACACAATATAATATATAACATTCTGTTCAATAGTCATTACGAGATTCAAGAGACTTGTTAGAAAAAGTTGGAATTGCCGAAGCTTGTCAGTTTATTGAGGATAATTCACATCCTCGTCTGTGGTTGGTTACTTATAAGTTAAATTCATAATAGAGTACTTATTAGATCAAAATATATGTATTACTTTGATATTTTAGGCGGCTTCTTGCAGAAGCAGCTTTGAAAAAGATGGATCTAACCACAGCAGAATCAGCATTTGTTCGCTGTCAGAATTATCAGGGCATTCAGTTTGTAAAACGGCTTTCTACTCTTCAAGTAATTGAGCTTTATAAAAATCAGTATTGATAAAATAGTAGTAATTTTTTCAATTTAAAAAAAAATGTTTGATTTCAGAATGTTACAATGAAAAAAGCAGAAATCATGGCATATTTCAGACAGTTTGATGAGGCTGAAGAGCTGTACATGAATATGGATCGCAGGTATAGATAAAAATAATAAGTTTAGTGAATACTTAATTTAATGGTCTAATAGGAAAGAGCCATCCATTAATTGGCCTAAAAATACTCATGCCTAATAAAACCACTTATTTAATTGCTTGGTAATTAAAGTGTAAAGGAATTTACACTTTACTAACTATAACAGATATAATAAATGCAATATAGTACTATTGTACTAATTTTATAGTGGTAGTTAGAGTTCCCTGATTTACGTATGAAAGCAATCAACTTTATAGATCTATATAACTACTTGAAAAAACAGCACTAGATTGCAGTTCAACATAAAATAACTAAAACTTTATTAATGTTTTCGGCCTTTCGGCCATCTTCAGATAAAGAATTAAACATTTGAAAAAAGAACATACGGTTAGAACAAAAATAAACAAATCAAACGTGATGACAACATTCATAACGTAAAAGGTTTAAAAATCAAAGAAATGGTTATTACAATATATATAAAGTTTTTTAAACAATTATGAAATAAAAGTATAATACAAGATGACCAGATTGACTATTCATCTAAATAGCTAGTCCCTCCTATTATATGTTGACCTACGTCTCTCTTATACCTCTCTTTATAGCGTATTTCCAAGGTTGTGGCGGTAGCTAGTCCTCCTATTCTATGTTGACCTACGTCTCTCTTATTCCTCTCTTTATAGCATATTTCCAAGGTTGCGGCGGGTCCCATGCCAAACAGTCATTTAACAGCTTTTTCTTCTCCCCTCTCTTCAGGATTTCAATTGATTCGGCTACTTCCGGTTGCGTACGACTCATGAGCGGTTTCACGATTCTTGTCTCAGTCCACTTTATGTTTATATTGGTCGCATATGCTTCAGTCGCTAATGCTGTGGTCAGTGCTCCTTGCTGGATATCTCTTTTATGTTCTACGATTCTTTTTCTTAGATTTCTCCTAGTGACACCGATATATGAGGCCTCTTCTTCTGTTTTCATGTTGACAGTTGGGATGTCGTATACCCCACTTTTTTCTGAGTGCTTTATCAGGTCTTTCTCATTTCTTAGGAGACCAAAGATAGATGATTTGTTTATTTTTGTTCTAACTGTATGTTCTTTTTTCAAATGTTTAATTCTTTATCTGAAGATGGCCGAAAGGCCGAAAACATTAATAAAGTTTTAGTTATTTTATGTTGAACTGCAATCTAGTGCTGTTTTTTCAAGTAGTTACGTAAATATTCTATGCAGTTTTGGTTTATTATTTATTAATTTATAGATCTATATCTTACTTAGATTAATTTTAATTAAAGAGCTGGACCTAAACTCAGTTTTGCCTGAAAAAAACTGAAAATGTGGGATTCGGAATTGAATTTGGATCTTCAAGATGGTTAGAAACTGCTTTACCATACAATTTGTGTGCTTATTCTTTAATATAACTATTTTTAATGTTAAGTCTTTGTGACTCATTATTCTATGACATATGTAAATTTGATTTACATAAGGTTATGCAGAACAATCCATTTAAGTAAATTAGGATTGCCTGTATTCAACTTTATGCAAAAAATTTTGAAATGTAAATTAATAGATCTATATCTTACTTAGATTAATTTTAATTAAAGAGCTGGACCTAAACTCAGTTTTGCCTGAAAAAAACTGAAAATGTGGGATTCGGAATTGAATTTGGATCTTCAAGATGGTTAGAAACTGCTTTACCATACAATTTGTGTACTTAACATTAAAAATAGTTATATTAAAGAATAAGTCTTTGTGATTCATTATTCTATGACATATGTAGATTTGATTTACATAAGGTTATGCAGAAAATCCAATTAAGTAAATTAGGATTGCCTGTATTCAACTTTATGCAAAAAATTTTGAAATGTAAATTATTTGAAAATCATTATTATTTAGTCTGTAGTGCAGAACTGCAATTTTATGCACACTATTATAACATGAATTAATGATACTGTATATCTGCATTATATATTTCCTGCCTTATATATAATCTACATACAACATATAATGTTTTTATAATTTACCATAATATTTATTTAGGTAAGATTTAACTAACATAATGTTGCCAAGAATAAATTTATGTTGTCTTATATTTTTTTCAATTTTGATATTTAAGAAATTTTTTATTTTTGTTTATTAAATGAAGATTTCACTTTATTATTTAAAAAAAAGAAAATTTAGTTAATAAACAATTCAATATGACTTTTAGAGATTTGGCCATAGCTTTACGGAGACAGCTTGGAGACTGGTTTCGAGTTGTACATTTATTAAAGAGTGGTTCTAGTAGTGTTGATGATCGTCAGTTGGAAGATGCATGGAATGCGATTGGTGATTACTATGCTGATAGGCAGAAATGGTAATGTTTTTTATCTAGAACAGACTTTATCATTATTTTTAGTCAAGTTGCTTCATATAATATAATTTAACTGTATTTTAAAGGGAAAGTGCAGTTACTTATTACGAACAAGGACATAATCAAGAAAGATTAGCCGAATGTTACTATATGCTGGAAGATTATGATGGTCTGGAAAGACTATTAAACAGTTTACCAGATAATCACAAACTTCTAACAGTTAGTGTTTTATTATTCTGTTAAAATTATAAAATATCTTTTTTACAATGATATTATCATAGGAATTGGGATCTATGTTTTCTTCTGTTGGAATGTGTGAACAAGCTGTTGATGCTTATCTCAAAGTATTAAATATTTATTTTTTTCTTATAAAAATTAGTATTTTATAAAAGTTAACTCAAATAATTATATACAATTAGGCAAATAAAATAAAATCTGCTATAGATTGTTGTGTTACTTTGAATCAATGGCATACTGCAATCAGTTTGGCACAACAATGCAACATTCAAGAGATAGACGGCTTACTTTCAAAATATGCCCATTACTTGCTCGAGAAAAAGAAACTTCTCAGTGCAGTAGAATTATATCGTAAAGCTAATAAATTTTTGGATGCAGCTAAAATGATGCTGAAAGTAAGTTATCATTTCATACCAAATTATTTTAAAGATTGGTTCAGTAATTTGTAATCAGTTGGCAGATGAAGAAGCAAAGAAAAATAGTCCATTATTAAGAATCAAGAAAATGTATGTCTTGGCAGCAATGCTGGTGGAAGAACATCAAGCTCACATTCGTCAGATTTCTAAACAGTCTGGAGATGAAGAAAGAGAAGTGAATTCTTTAAACTTTCTTATTGCTCTTAAAGATACAAATAAAAAATAAACTTCTTGAGATAACAGAAAATAACGTAAAGTTAATAACTTTATTACTTTATATTTATTTAATTTATATTTATATTTTATTAACTATTAACTTTATTAACTTCTTGAGATAACAGGAAATAATTTTAATGTAAACGCTTTTAGCGTTATCACACCGAAAGCGTTTCTCATTAAAGTTATTTCCTGTTATCTCAAGTAGTTTATTTTTTTTTGGTTTGCTCACAAGCGCTGATTTTTTATAGTTGTTAGAGAAGTGAATATCATATAGTCTTAATTTTGTCTTCAAAAATAATACTTTCAGCGTTATCACGCCGAAAGCGTTTCTCATTAAAGTTATTTCCTGTTATCTCAAGAAGTTTATTTTTTTTTTGGTTTGCTCACAAGTGCTGATTTTTATAGTTGTTAGAGAAGTGAATATCATATAGTCTTAATTTTGTCTTCATAAATAATTTATTGATTGATATTTTTCTTAAATAACTTTTATTTCAGGCAATTGCAGCACTTAATGCACTGTTGGATGATGAAACTTTAATGTCAGCTGATCCAAAATTGATTGATCAACCATGGCATGGAGCCGAAGCATTCCATTTTATTTTATTAGCACAACGACAGTTATATGAAGGTAGTTTTCTTGTGCATTATCTTTATTTTTAGATTATTCAATTCTATAATTTTTGACATCTGATGCAAGTAAATAAATATTTATTTATTTATTATATTACAAAATTTCAGGGTATGTTGATGCATCAATGAAAACAGCTCTTCACCTCAGAGAATATGAAGATATTTTGAACCAAGAAGTGGTATATTCTGTTTTAGGTAAGATAGTTCCCACCATTAATTTTTTTGTGTATGATACTTAATGTAACATTTATAATATTTTTAGCATTAGCAAGTTGTGCAAATAGAGCTTTTGGAACATGTTCTAAAGCATTTATAAAATTAGAATCATTAGAGCATTTAAGCTCAGAACAAAAACAGCAATATGAAGATTTGGCTTTAGAAATATTTATGAAGTAAGAATTATATTTTAACATTTAAGTTATACTCATGTAAAAAAATTACGACATTTTAAGATTGCAAAAATATTTTAATATATATCAGACTACCAAATTTTTTAATATGATTAAGATCATTATGAATATATTATATATACTTTCAGACATTTTCCTAAAGATTCTAGAAATAATAAAGCAGAATGTACTAGTTGCGAGACCATGATACCTGATTGGTAAGATTCTATTTAAAAATTAATTAGTAGTGAAATTATTATAAAGAAGTAACATGATTAATCTGTTTATAAGGTGCAACATTTGCCCAAGCTGTAGTACTAAATTTCCCATTTGTGTGGCAACTGGTCGTCCCATCATGGATCCCAGACAGCAGTGGACTTGTCCACAATGCAAGCATTCAGCCTATACACAAGATATTCTAACTAGGCAAAGTTGTCCTCTTTGCCATGCTTCTATTAATGTCTGATCATATACATTTTGTTGTTATTTGTTTAAATTATTTTTCACTGTAAAATTTCACAAAATTACTTCTCATTAATATTTTATTTCAAAGATAGCTGTACACATTTGTAATAAAATTTATTTTGTTAAATAAATCCATATCTTGTTTGATTCTTATATATATATATATATGTTTTTGTTAGCCCATAATTTCCAAATTTTGTGGCTTGTATGCAATGCAATTCTAAGATTGATTATTCAAAACTTTAATAAATGGATGAGTTTGGACTTTGAAACTGGTTCCACATGACCAACAATAAAGATAACAAATTTTTAAACAGCAAAGATACACAAACCTCAAACAGGAAAACATTTCACAGAAATATTTTTATATATTACTGTGTATCTATCTTGTGTACAAAAATAGATTTATATTTATTTGAGGTAGACTCAAATTAATAGTTAAAAATGTTTTTGAGAATAAATTTTCCTAATCAGAGCGTTGTGTCTTTGTATGAATGATAATACATTTCCCAACTTAGTTCCTAATAAATATTCCCGGCTTAGTAAGTTTTCCTAAAATAAATAAATATTAAATAAAAAAAATGAATTTTATAATTTGCATGAATGATAATACATTTCCCAACTTAGTAAGTTTTCCTAAAATAAATAAATATTAAATAAAAAAAATGAATTTTATAATTTTTAATACAAAAATTACAATTTTTTGACAGCTATCGGATGTCATACTAACTATTGCAATATAAAAAATATTATATAAATGCATATTACGATATATATAAGTGACGTACATTAACTAAGTAGGCTATTTGTCATAATAATTAGATAATAATTTTGAACCAAATTTAAAATATTATGCCAGTGTTTCCAAACTGTGGGGCACACCCCACTAGGGGGCACGAGTCTATGGCAAGGGGGCATGCAAGAATTAACAAAAGCATCATTTTTAAGGCAAACAAGCAAAAAAATAAATTCAAATTGGTGTCGAAAAAAATGAATCAGGAAAAGGGTTATAAATACATATATCTACGTATCAAGAAACTTTCTAAATAGCTGTTTTAAAAAGTCAAAAATATCGATCTGGTTTAGTGATTGAAAAAGAATTGCGAGTAGCAATATCTTCAATGGAATCCCGATTGAGAGAATTTGTGCTAAAAACCAGTCCACCATCGCATTAAATATGTTATATTAAACATTTTTCATTTTTTTGGTAAGATTTAATTGTATTAAAAATTATTACATCATAGTAAATATATATTTTTTATGTATAAGAACTTTATTTATATAAAATATGGCATATTGTTTTGTAGTATTAAATTGTAAATGGAAAGTATTTATAAAATTAACTATTAAGAAAATGAGGGGCCTACCAATTTTTTATGAAAAAAGGGGGTACAGACACAAAAAATTTGGAACCACTGCATTGTGCTATCAAATCTCACAAGAGATATGTTTTGCTGCAGCCAAAGGAACCTGTAATGGGGACAACCAGAAGGTTGAATGATGGGATTGTATGGGCCTAAGTTGATAAATATCTTAACAAAAACATTGCAAAATTTTAAAATTTTAGTTGATCATTCCTTATTAATTAAATTGTACATCTCTTAATTTTAAAAGTTTTATATGATTCTATTACAAGATGATATTTGTTTAGAATTTCGAACTGGTAAGCGGTGGTGTTTTTGAAATTATTTATAGCACTACGTCAATGGTAAAACTTTTCAAATGAATATTGTTGCACCAGCATCAATATTAATTGGAAAAGTTTTTAATTTTAAAGAAAATTTGTATCATCATCAATAAAGATTTTGCTTATATTTATTGATTGACTCAATCTTAAAATAATTTAATAAAAATGTATATTAAATTTTATTATATAATTTTTTTTATTGTTATTATATCTTCAAAAAAATTCTAAAACTTTTTATAATAAAGTC
>AYEL01072146.1:0-72121 GCA_000484575.1 Olivierus martensii
TATATTATATGGAGGATTATCATTAAGTACGAAAAAATTTTTCTTTTTATAGCTGTTGATAACGATGGCCTCTGTTATTCTAATTTCTGCTATGTTATTAACTGATTTTACGATTTTGGCACGATTCCAAAAGATGTTTATGTCTTTGTATTATGTAAAGAATAAGCACAACTTGCAGTAGAAATAAAAGGTTTGTTTTTAACTTAAAATCCGCAAACGCTTTCGGTCAAACGACCCTCTTCAGGCGGAGTTCCAATGCATCCGAATTTCTACTGCAAGTTGTGCTTATTCTTTACGTAATACAAAGTATTTATGTTAAGCAGTTGTTTTTTCAAAAGTTATTGATATTCGATGTTTATGTCATATTCGTAGACCCTCTTTGCCAATGCAGTTGTTAATCTGGCCACCTGTATATAGTTTTGATGTTCCTTAAGCCTAATATCTAAAGCTCTTATCATACTGCCTATATATATTTCGTGTTGTTGGAGGGTGTTATTGTATAACGGTATAATGTATACACCTGATCGTTTATGTGGTTGGGTCGGTGGTTTAATGTTCTTTACCATATGGTACGTGGTATTTAGTCTACTATATGGTAGTATGAGGTTTTTCTTTTCAAGCGTTTTTTTAAGTGGTTTCATTGGGATTGTATATGAGACCTATGTAAAATAATATAGTTTTTAGGCATAAGTCACATTAATTAGTACAGGTATGTTGAAAATGCTAATTAATGTTTATAAAAAAATGTTACTTCAATTTTACGGACTTTCCAATTTTACGGACTAGTCTTGCCCCCTATAGTCCGTAAAATCGAGGTTTTACTGTACTTTAAATTCAAGCACAGTTCAGCAGTAATTATACATATTATTATTTATTTAGTATAATATTACTAAATAAATAATATTATGTATAATTACTGCTGAACTTCAATAAGACTAGCACTGATAACAGTAAAGAATCACTTTTTTTTTTATATCTACTAGAAACTACAAACGTTTTCGGTTTTTACACCATCATCAGGTTTTTACACCATTCCATTCTAAATGGATTTGAACCAGAAGGAAGGATAAACGCGTTTATTCTTCTGGTTCGAATCTATTTAGAATGGAATGTTACCTGACGATGGTGTAAAAACAAAAACGTTTGTAGTTCCTAGTAGATATAAAAAAAAGTGATTCTTTACTGCTATCAGTGCTAGCGTTATTGAAGTTGAATATTTAAAGTTTAAGCAGTGTATTCTAAAGTTACTGCTGAACTATGCTTAAGTTTAAAGTATTAAGGTAAACTATCTGCAGTGAAGGAAAAAAATATCTTTATTTCATTGATGAATTTTTTATTGCTGTTTGTTGACACAAAATATGCATTTCTGTTAATTAGCTAGCCCTCATCAGTTTTGTTAAACAAATAATCCAAAGGCAATCATATATTGATCTAAACAAACAGATAAAAAATTAAAAATTAAATTTGAGAAGTTTAATCATATTTATTATAAAAACATGATATTAACTGAACCCACAACAGAATTGACAATTTGGAAAGAAATAATTTGCATTGAGAAACCGATGAGTTTTTAATAAGATAATTTTATTTATATATTATGATTAATTATATAAATAAATATATGTTTATATATATTTTATATTAATGGCTTTCAGGATAAATTAGGATGTTTTATTCAACACAGATTGGTTTAATAATCAAGAGCAAAATTTAATTGATGGGCAAAAGTTAATAGAATTACACAGCAATTCAACTTTGAGCATTTTAGAAGAATTAGATAAAAAATTAAAAACTGCCATAAAGAAAAAAATATATTTGCAAAAAGAGTGCAGAAAAAATCAAAAATGATTCATTAATTCATATATCGAAATATTTTACCACCAATATTTATCAATATATGAAACACCAATATTTTGCTTATTAATATGTCTTCATATTACTTTTTTATATTTTTAGGAAAATATTTTATTCTATAATAATATGTTTATTCATTGTTGATAGAATGTTCACTTGTCATATATGTTGCAACAGCATTTTCATCAATTACAATACACAAGACTATTATCCTTTATAGAATCAAACATTTCTCAATACTTGAGAGTAATTTTTCAGAATTTATTTTATAAAGTAAAATAATTATTACCTGGCATAATGACATCAGAAAATCCTTTTTTATGGGTGATAGCAAGATTCTTAAAGAGTAAAGGTGTTTCTTGACGAATTTGTGACAATTCTCCATGCAGCATTCTGATAGATAATACTAAACCTTGGAGGGAAAAATTATTATGCAATTTACAATTACTATGCAGTATATATTACATATATAACATTTTAAAATAAACATTTAAAATGTTAAAATTTTTTAAAGAAACATTTTAAAATAAATTATCTATTTAGAAATACATCCTAAGCCAATTCAAAACATTTTTCTCAATATTTTGTTATGAACTATATATATATATGTATATATATATACATAATTCTTGACTTAAACAATTGTCCTTTGTACTTTTCATTAAAATCTATTTTTAGATAGTATTTTTTTGCAAAAATCAGGACAAGTAAATACACAAAAGTATTTTAATTTCTCTTTCCAAGTCATCACAGTTAAGATAAATGTAGGAACAATATACAAAAATAAATAGGGTATTTGTTAAGTTACTACAAAAAAATAATTAAATATAAATAATCATGTACAAGTTCTAAAAGCAGAGAAAAACACTTCTTTATTTTATATCTAAAATGTTTTTGTTTTGAGACCATCATCAGCATACAAAGCAAAAACGTCATTAGAGCTTGTACATGATTATTTATTGATTTATGAAGCAGTTAAGTTGTTTATCAAGTAATAGTTATCATGTAATAGTTTGAAAATATCAAATTTATTAGTTATAATATGAAAATCATGTTTGTTTTCTTTGAAAATTTTTTCATCAATATTCAGAAAGATTGAGGTGATGAAGACTCATTTTCATAAAATATTATAACTTTTGAAAGTTTTGTGGTTAATGATTTATTTAATAGAGAATTGAGATTAACCTTCCTCAAAAATTTAGATTATTATTGATCATAGAAGAGAGCTAAGATATTATCAACTGAATAAAAATCTATTATTTACCATTTAACATATGTGTATATATATATATTAAATTTTGTGTGTGTGTGTGTGTGTGTGTGTGTGTGTGTGTGTATTATATATATATACATACACACTCAACCTTCGATTTACACGGTAGATACGTTCCTGGAAAAATTGTGCAAAGCGAAACCATGTAAAACGAGACGCAGAATTCATACAAAATAGAAGGATATGTTCAATTAAACTGTAAACCGAGTAAATCGATCTAAAGAAGATAATGAAAAGTTGAGGATATGTTCTTTATAACTGTGTAAAATGAGATAAGGATTAAAGGGAAAAAAGAGGATTGGTTCATTAATTTTTAGACACAATTTAATGCTTATACTTTTTCAATTTATTTTTGAAAATGAAAACAAACATTAATTAACATTGAATATGGTACAAAAAAATTTAACAATATTCCGTAGAATAAAAACAATAAAAGCATTCAAACAAAATTAGGCGAGCTGCAAGCATGAGTTGAGTTTAGTTGAACTGCGGGACTTGGACAGTAAAAGTTAATAGTGAGCGATAAATTGTGAAAGCGAAAGTGGACTAAGAAGAACTGTGAGTTATTCCGAATTAAAGACATAGATTAGTGTTATATGAGATAATTATCAGATTTTGTATTGAATTTAGTTATAGTAAAGAAGATTATTTTCTTGTGTGTGTAAATAAATTGGACTATACTAAATATAGCTGTATTCACCCTTTATTAATCTCTATGAACTCGTAAACCCACAAAACGTGACAATATGATACTCTTTTAATTTATAAATGGCATAATGCAAAACAATCAAAATAAAACCCAAAAAAAATTTTTTTGTTTTCATTTAAAAACCGTGTAAAAGCGAAACCGTGTAAATTGAGTGCTGTGCAAATCGAGGGCTAGGTGTGTATGTATGTATATATATGTATGTGTGTGTGTGTGTGTGTGTGTGTGTGTGTGTGTGTGTGTGTGTGTGTTTCGTGTGTGTGTGTGTGTGTGTGTGTTCGTGTGTTCGTGTGTGTGTGTGTAACAGTGTAAGTAATAGATTGTATTCAATTGGTAATTTCTTAACCTCTCTTCTATGATCAATAATAATCTAAATGATTTGGACTAATGAATTTTTTTAATATATACATAAAAAAAATTACATAATACATAAATTTTAATACATTTACTGTAATTTTAATTCATAATACATTTACATAAATTTATGTATATGTAAATGTATGTATGTATTTGTGTATGTATTTGTATATGTATGTGTGTATGTACAGTCAAACTCTGATAAGACACCCCCCATTGAGCCGCCACCCTCGCTGACCACCAAGAAATTTGGCGGAACAGATCTTCCCTATGTTAATGGAATAGGCAATTCCTGATAAGATGCCATCCACCAGTAGAAACGTCTAAACAAATATTCCTTTTAGTATTGTATTTGTCCTCATTAATCCACCAGGGGCATGTAAGATGACTTACATCCTGAAGTTCAATCAGTACTGTATATACTGTATTAAAAGCTCTCTGGATTCATTTGTAACCAGAGGATGGGAGAGATGGAGTTAATTATGTGTCTCTTTAAGCATGGTTCACACCTTGGTTGTAGAAAATTTAAGATAGTAAGAACCAATCGTTTCCATTGTTTATTACATAACAAACAAATAAGGATACAATACAATAAGTTGTGTACATTGTGTTATACAGAGAACTCAAAATAGAGAATCAGAACAGCAGATGAACATGTTTTCTATATAGTACTGTACATATACAATACGTATACTATACTGTAAAGTATACAGTTTTTTAGAAATGTTACGTTTGAATGCTAAATTGTGGAAAGTTATACGAACTGCCTATAACACTATTTTATTAACTAATATAGAGCACAATTGGCAGTAGTGACTTCAAAACTATTTTATTTCACAAAAACGAAGTACTTTCGGTCTATCCATTTGACTATCTTCAGTGTTAGATTAACTTACAAAGAACATAAATAGAATATAGTATTTGTTCTTACAATTCAAATTTAAAATTATTTCCATATATCGAATCTTTATCGCTTATAGATTATTTACGTATAAGGTTTCCTAAATATATTTATATTATATTAAGATACATATTTTATAATTAATACAATTTGTAACAAAATATTAATAATAAATAAAATTTGTATAAATATAAATTTGAAAACAATTTTCTTTGTGTTTCTGTTACGTATCGTGTTGCCCATTGTTTATGTAGCGTTGGTTTTGTACTAGTATGTCTATGACGTAATGCCATGCGAGTGATAATTCTATTTGTGGCTTATCATTGATCGTGGGGTTATTTCTACTATATTTATGTAACCGAATAAGAGAACATATGTCTGATATTGAACATGGCAGACTTAATACCGCACTATCCAATAAAGCTTACGAAGACAACATCAAAATAAAGTGGGATGATACAAAACTTATTAGGAAAGTTCACAATACTAAACATAAATATCTAGCAGAAGCACTCGAATTACACAAATATAGTAGAAATAACACCACAATCAATGATAAGCCACAAACAGAATTATCACCCGCATGGCATTACGTGATAGACACACTAGTACGAAACGTAAACAATGGGCAACACGAAACGTAAACAATATGACACACTAGTACGAAACGTAAACAATGGGCAGCTACGTAACCATGGGCAACACGATACGTAACAGAAACACAAAGAAAATTGTTTTCAAATTTATATTTATACAAATTTTATTTATTATTAATATTTTGTTACAAATTGTATTAAATATAAAATATGTATCTTAATATAATATAAATATATTTAGGAAACCTTATATGTAAATAATCTATAAGCGATAAAGATTCGATATATGGAAATAATTTTAAATTTGAATTGTAAGAACAAATACTGTATTCTATTTATGTTCTTTGTAAGTTAATCTAACGCTGAAGATGGTCTAGTGCAGGGGTCGACAAACTTTTGAGATGGAAGAGCCAAATCTGTCCAAATAACAATTTAAAAATTATTCAAGAGCCATAAATATATTTTTACAAATAAGTAAAATTTAAAGCAATAACAAGTTATAATATTGATTATAACTTTATTAAATAAAGAAAAGAATAACACAAAATTTACTGTCATTAGTTTTAATCACTGTCAAAATGTGCTCAACTATCCCCTCCAGTCCCTCTGTATACCTTAACGTTCGCTTTCTCCTCCCTGATGTCACGTTTTGCGCATCTTAGTGCCACGAAGTTTTGCGAGAACTATAAAACAAATGAAGGCAGGATTCTGCTTTTCTTGAAATCTGATATTTTTGCATAGTAATTTTAATCATATTACCAGGGCCGCTGAGAGGGGGTGACATGTGAGACTTTTATCTTGGGCCCGGCATCAAAAACAGCCCAACTATGAACCTCGAAGTGTCACATATTGTGTCCGATTATTTGTTTAATTGTTATTTTCACACAAGATGGCTCACAATTCTCCATGAATTTAAATTATGGACCAAGTAATTCAAAAATTCAATAAATTAATTTTCATATTTTATACACTTATAATTATAATTATATTTTATACACTTATATAGGGTGTAAATTATCTCCTTCAAAAAAACTACACTACGACGTAGATGAAATTCAGACGATTAAAGTGATATAAGACACTTGGGGTCGCAAATCGCAAGCCCAGGCGGGGCGAAGGAGAAGAGCTGCAACGTCATTGCAGAAAAATTGCGCCGTTGACTGTTGATTAATTTAGTTTAACCAGTTCGACAAGGTAATATATTCAGTAAAAGAACAATAGTAAAATAATAAAAATTTTTATTTCATTAAAACTTAGAAATTTCTTAGTGTTTTATTTTATTAAATATTGTAATTTTTTAGAGTAATATGCTATTTTATATACTCTATATTTAATGAACATTCTTTACAGCTTTCAATATAGGAAAAAAGTGCATTTTAAAAAGTGATGCACTTTTTAAATAGGACCCAGACAACAGACTTGTTACGGACCCGAAAATTTTTCTCAGCGGCTCTGCATATTACTAGTAGTAATATTACAGGAAACTACTTGCTTTAAACCAATTACAAGACATATAGCTCTACTAGCAAGTATAAAGTTATTTATTATGGTATAACATTTTCGGATCTTTCTACGATCCCTCTTCAGTACCATTCATTTAACTATACACCATATTTAAAAGAGCATTAAAAATATAATCTTTTATAATGTAATTTTATAATAATATTCTTTTAAATATGGTGTATAGTTAAATGAATTGTACTGAAGAGGGATCATGAAAGGATCCGAAAATGTTATACCATAATAAATAACTTTATACTTGCTAGTAGAGCTGTATGTCTTGTAATTGTAACTAGTAGTAAATCGGAATATAAATCAATTGCGAAAACGGAATTGATAAATAGTATCAGAAAAAGTACTTATCACAACGAAGTAGCGATACCTGTGCACGACGCCATCTTGAAAGTGACAGTATCATGCGCGACACTTTCAAGATATATAGTTACTAGGGTTGCCCTTCAGACTTAGGTCTCACCCGAAGATGTGAAGTCCCATGACGTATGTATGTAAACTGGTGTCTTGAGTGTTATCATTCGATAATCTCATTTCTGACACCAGTGTTAAAAACTTGCAGCGGATGGCCAATATAAAAATACGTATATCGATAAATTTTAACATATTTTCGAATAGGGTCACGAGTAAGTGATGCAGGGATCCAGGATAGAAGAACTGATTCGGATACTTATTCAAAACAAATAAAATATATTTATTAAAAAAAAAACAGGAAATAAAACTCAATAATAACATAATTCACTAGAGAGAGCTATCTGACCTGGAGATCATACCTGGGAGAGAGAGTGAATAAAAAAAATTACGTCATTCCTTCATTATTCTCTTATGTCTTCGTTCCCTATCTCGTCGGACGATCGCCAATGGGACGGGACACGGATTCACCTTGTTGTTCTATTGGAATTCTTAACTGTTATCAAGGTCTACATAATATATGTATATATAATAGATACAGCTGATGAGGGTCGGATAGACCGAAAAAGTTTCTGTGACTGTACAATAACTAGAATAAAGATGTTTATATCCTACCTAAGTGCTAGAAAAAGAATTTATCATTTAAAGGTAGCGTAATTTTTGAACATTAGTAACAAATAAGAAATATTATTATTTATTTTAACAATCAGTATAGCAAAATAAAACTACATACCAAAACTGCATATAAGACTTAAGCAATAACTCAGAATAGATAGCACTAGATTGCAGTTCTATATTAAATATTCAACAAAACAATATTTTATTGTTAACGTTTTGTGGCAAGTGGTATTGGGTGCAGAATACCAGTAAAGCATCTCAAAGCCAAATAGAGTAAAGAATATTATAACTGTTTATATATGAGAGGAGGCAATTATTGTATGTTGGGTTTTTATCTAAATTCAAAAATTTATAAAAAATTAAAAAAAAGTTACTAAAATGAATGAAAACATATCAATAAATATATTTTATTAAAAAATGATATTTTAATATATTTATGTTATTATTCAACTAATTATACAATGTAACTTAATGAAAATTTGCATTTGTCACCTGGTTTATTGTCAAATAATTTTTTAAAATATAATCTGATATTTTTCATTCATAGATTGTCGGTATCATAAAATAATAAATATTCCATTGGATGGATAAGATTTTATACAAAGACAACATATTTTCACCGATCTCATATAATGAATGATAAGTTGTGAAAGAAATAAAATTCAAAAAAATTTTCACATTATTAGAATGAATATAATGAATTGTAAAAATTTCAACAAAAATTAAGTGAGATTTCATAACATTAATTTTTTGTATATTAATTAGGTTTTTGAAAAAATTGCAGACTTCAACAGTTAATGGCACAAGAGCCTTATAGGCCAAGCTGTACCAGACATTGTGTAAAAATAAATAGATACATAAGGCAACTATAACAATAAAATAATAGAAAAGCAACAACACAAAATAAGCAATAAAACAATCAAGAGCAAAGTAACAAAGTGAAACAACTAAACATTGTAAAGAAACAAGCAGCAATAAATATATGAAATTGAGATTATAAAATTAATAACCTAACTCTATAATTATATCATGTATCAGATCATCCCATAAATAATGTTGTTTTTCACATGTCTCCCATAAGTACTGCTTCTGGTGATCAGATAATAAAGTAGACAAAGACATGGTAAGACGAATGAAAAGCATATCTTCATTTAATGCAAGGCAGAGAACAACAGCATGCATCCCTTGTGCATTAAAGTCTAAAGAAAATGGCAAGATCTAAAGAGCACATAAGGCATATTATGCTGTATGAGTTTAACCAAGTGCATACAACAACTACAGTGACACAAAACATCAATACCATATATAGGCAGATCCTGCCTATATATGGTAATGTTTGTTTCACAGTCTCAAACACTATCTTTCTGGTGAAAAACTTTGAAATGTTAAGAAAATGTACCAAACCCAGTCTGAGTTTTTGGATCGAAATCCATGGATTTCTTCGAGCCTGGCATTCAAAAACTTGTTGAGATGTGGAGAAGGTTGTAAGTACTGGGGGTACTTATCATCATGATTAAAAGATCTGTTTCAGGTTAATTTTGTTTCTTCACACATGCAAAAAATCAGGGTTGCAAAATCGGAGGTTTTTGGATGGAGTCGGAGTCAGAATTTTAAAATGACCGGAGTCGGAAGTTGAGTCAAATTTTTTTAAAAGGTGGAGTCGGTGTCGGATCATTTGCCATCCGATTTTGCAACTGTGGGTTGCAGAGTCAGAGGTTTTTTTGGGTGGAGTCGGATTTTTAAACTGCCTGGAGTTGGAAGTTGACCTTACAAATTTTAGGGAGTCAGAGACGGATTTTTTTTTTAAAAGGTGGAGTTGGAGTCGGATCATTTGTCATCCAACTCTACAAAATGACATTACTTAAGGGATGACCTGATATTATATATAGTGGTATAGTAATCAAAAACAACTTGCTTAATATTATAATAAAACAGTCCTTTACAGCCTATAATAAAACAGTCCTTTACTTGCTAAAAGGCTGTGGTATAGTATAAAGTACATTAAAAATCAATAAAAAATACTATTGCATATTATATAAACAAACAGAAATTTTATGCTGTATATAATCTGCATGCTATAAATATATCCAGGAGAAGCAGTACAATATTTTCTCATACTATAATTTATTTTAATGTAAATATCAAATCACAGGTAAAAAGTTGTATTTTATAATACTTTACACAGAAAATTGAAACTGTTCAGCAGAAAATGCATCATAAATGCAGATAGTGTTTAAAACATGTTAGACAGATAACAAGATTGCAAATTTCTTATAACAAATGTCCACATATAAATTAACTTTTATTTTTGAATTCAAATATAAGGAGACTTCTACTTTTTATTTTTTCATATATTTGAACTAAAGATATTTTTATAAATATCTTATTTAAAATTTTATATAATCTTCCCTTTTCATATGGTTGGATTTCAAAATTATTTTAAAAATGGAGAAATTAAGTGAAACAAACACAGTATTAGTACATAAAAAGATTTATGCAAAATAATGGTATGATATGCATGTGAACAGTTTCAAATTCTCAAATATAACTTTTATAACTAGAAATTTTTCCCAGTTCATATTTGTTTAACCAAATTTTACTATATATTATGATGAGGGTCAAAAACGTTTTTGTGACTGACAATAACTATAATAAAGATGTTTATATCCTACCTAAGTGCTAGAAAAAAAATTTCTTATTTATTCATTTTTTATTTCATTTTTACTGATGTATACACAAAAAGTGAGTAAATAAAAACCTGAGGCTATTTAAAGGGGCATGATATTTTATCCATTTATGGCAGCCAGTCATTTCCTGCGAAATTCCAGCCAAGTCTACTATATGATGTGGAACAAATAAGAAATATTATTATTTATTTTAACAATCAGTATAGCAAAATAAAACTACATACCAAAACTGCATATAAGACTTAAGCAATAACTCAGAATAGATAGCACTAGATTGCAGTTCTATATTAAATATTCAACAAAACAATATTTTATTGTTAACGTTTTCAACCTTTGGACTCCTGAGAAACGAGAAAGAACCGATAAAACAGATGGAAAGAAATGGAGTTTATGACATTCCAACAATTAACATGGAAACGGGGGAACAAGCTTCTTATATTGGAGTCACTAAGAGAAATTTGAGAAAAAGACTCTCAGAGCATAGAAGAAATATTAAACAAGGAACATAATTACCGCATTAGCCACGGAAGCATATGCAGCAGATTTGAACATAAAATGGACCGAGATTAGAATTATAAAACCGCTCTTAAAACGTACGCAACCGGAAGTAGCAGAGACAATTGAAATTTTAAGAAGGGGTAAAAAGAAAAAATTATTAAACGACAGACTAGCGTGGGACCTACCGCAACCTTGGAGGTATGCTTTAAACCAAAGTATAGGAAAGACGTAAGTCAACATGTAATAAGAAAAGGTCTACTTGTTATGTGGTTAATTAATATTGTTAACTTATGATATAATTTTGTAATATTTATAAACAGTTTTTTGTATGTAGTAATAATTCCTGCTTTGTTTATTTTAAATCTTTAATGATGTAATCGAGTTTAAAAATTTTTTGTTTGAAAATATGTTCTTTTTTGAATAAGCATACCTGATGTAATCGAGTTTAAAAATTTTTTATTTGAAAGTATATTCTTTTTCGAATATTCTATTCTATGTCTGATGATGGCCAAAAAGGTCAAAGACGTTAACAATAAAATATTGTTTTGTTGAATATTTAATACAGAACTGCAATCTAGTGATATCTATTCTGAGTTATTGCACAATCAGTATTTTCGTATTATCTACAATATTTTATAATTTTTTAGAATTTTATAATTCTTTGTAGGAAATATATTATATTTTTGAAATTTTAAGTAAAAATTAAATATTTCATATCAAAACCAAAGTTATTTTTATATAATAGACAAATAAATCAAAAATCAAATTTAATTTTTACTTAAAATTTCAAAAATATAATATATTTCATATCAAAACCAAAGTTATTTTTATATAATAGACAAATAAATCAAAAATCAATGATAAAAAATTTAAATTACACTAAATGAATTCATTCAAAACAACTTATGTAAAAAAATGTAATTTTAAAAAATTTCAGCAACTAAAAAATTTAAAAACCACTTTTGCATGTGCATATTTTCAACCAATAAACACAAAAAAAGCCAATCTGCAATATCAGTATTAATTAAATCAGGATTAATTTTTCACTCTCTATTTACTATTTTCCATTCCAGTTCTGTGATGAATATACGTCAACAGACATTACCCAGAAGTGGGGAAAGTGCAGAATTCTTCTGTTTGCAAAAAAATAAAATTGATGAAAATAAAGAATTTTTTTAAAAAATCTGGAAAAATTAGAATTATCCTAAATTTTTAGGTTCTTCCTGATATACTCTTAAAATTTTGCCAAATGAAAACTCCACATTTCACCATTGCTAAAAAAAAACTTTTTTATAATTAATTGTTTCTAAAAATAGCTTATTGTTTTGCAGTGCTGCAGTCTCTAGTTTCGTGCCACTTTGCAGCATGTGTAAATAAACAATTAAATTTTTAATCATATTTGCAAAGAAAGACTTTTGTTAAATTTCTTCATTCTTAGATATTTCAATAAATTCTTCATTTAATTTTATTTTATTTAAGCTGTTTATTAAGTTTTAAATAATAATAAAGCTGTTCTTGCACACAGCTATCATCTTATTTTATATAGATACTAAAAAATTTTGAAACAATTTCTCAAAAAAATAGATTAAAATGGCTTAACAAATAATAATACAATTACGAAATAAATATTATAAGATAAAAATAAAATAAACACGAAATGAGTATTATGCTATAACTGGAAATAACGTAAGCACACATCACAAATTCTGACCCCAGTATTGCAATATGTAGTGATTACTGAACTTTCAACCTTTAAGAAAAATGACAAATTACTTTGTTATCATTAATTGTTAAGACAGAGAGAATTTTTGATTCTATTAATTGTTATAATTTATGTAATATACATAGGATTTAAAAAAATTTGTAAAAAAATAAATATATTTTCTCAGATGGAAAGTATTACAATTAAATTTACACTAATAGAATATTAAAAAATTAGAATATGAAGTAAAATTTTATATAATATGAGATTTAGAATTATTCAAAGGGTGAAGAATTACAATTCATGCTCTTGCTGTCAGATTTTGTTACTCTTGTTCGTGTTTTTCCCTCACTCATGCACCATCTCCAAATGACCTTGCACCATCCCAGATGATAAAATCATTGGTCTGTTTACAAATAAAACAAGAGATATATTGTTTTGACTTTGAAAAAAAGATTTATGACTGAATGAAATATGATACTATGTTTATTTACATAATTTTGCTGAGATGATTTATTAAAGCTTTTTTAAAGATTCATTAAAATCAATAAATAATAAAAAAAATGATTTTTTTTGCATTAGAAAATAGACACTTTGTTGAAAAATAAAGTTGTATATACATAAAAATAAGGAGATGTATATATAATTAATAATAAAATTACATTTTAGGCCTCTTTTTGTTTAGCCTTTTTTTATACATCATTAATATCGCAACGATCTAACAAATAAAAATTTAAAAATTAAAACCCCATTAATACATTCAATAATTTTAAATTAAAAGAACCTAGTAATTTTATTATTAAAGTTGTATATATTCGGAATATTTTAACAAAACAGTGAAAATTTTGCATAATTAACAGTTAATCATTCTACAGGCTAATTTCATTTTCCCACTTATGTTATGGTTTCATGTTACCACTGATGGGTTAATGGGCTAATATTAAAATAAAAAAATGGTTAATGGTTAATTTTATTTGGTTGAAACAGAAGTCTAGGCATTGGCACTGGTGAATGAATGATGGCTACTAAGAGCTGACTCTTTTGAGTAGTTCAAAAGGGATGTCTGTTTCATTTTTTTTTCTGAAACTCTGTAACTGTTAATATGGAGCTTAACAAATCTAAATCCCATTTTAGTTTTAAACTCCATTGCATGTTTGGATCAATTTCAAGAAAAAATTCTGCTAGATTATTTGCTATTAGCAGTCCTTTGTTTAAGTTAGAAGGAGTCATTTTATTCTTTTCATCTTTGTCCTCTTCATCATCATCATCATTCTCACTAGATCTGATTAGTTCCTGCAATTCCTCTTCAGTCAAATCCTCATAGTGTAACTGCAGCATTTGTTTTATGTTGTCATCCTTTGCTTGCCAAACCTTCACCACTCAGACATTTTGCAACATTCACTATTTTCTTGATTTCTGGGAGTTTGTTGAGCAAATTCATTCACATATACCTTCCACAGCTTTAACTAACAGACATTCAGAGTTAACTGCATTTCTTCATCGAACAAGTCTTTAACGATGGTAATGCAGTCAGCAATGTTGAACTGTATCTATCAATCTATGACTGTCAGACTTAGGTCATTTTCATTAGCTTCCAGCATCCTATTAAATATGCAATGTTTATAGTATTGCTTGAATGTTTCTATAATTCTTTGGTCCATTGGTTATATGAGTTAAATAGTATTTGAAGACAGAAATACAACTTAAACATTTGGAAGGACAAACTGAAGTGTCTCTGGATGTCCTGGAGTATCCATGATCAGCAGCACCTTAAAGGCCAAATTTTTCCTGGATAAATATTGAATATTAGTCGACAGCATGGATGAAGCAAGTATTCAGCTACTCCATTGTCAGTTTGGCTGTTGCCCTATGCTTTCTTGTTTGCATTGCAAAACACTGGAAGATGGCATTTGTTTTTAACCTTCCAAGGCATGTGGGTTCAGCAAATGATACACTAGCATTAATTTCACCATACAATTACCTGTTGCATTAGCACACAAGAGTGGAATGACACGATCTTTTGTGGCCTTGAATCCTGGTGCAATGTTAACTTTGTAGATATAAATCCTGTAGGCATGTGCCTCCAATAGAGAGATCTGTTTCATCTGCATTGAATACCTGTTCAAGCAGATACCCTTTATTATTGATTATTTTTTTTAATTGTTCTTAATAAGTATTTGCAGCATTACGATCAGCTGAGGCTGTTTCTCCGACTATCTTTGTTATAAATGTCATAATGATAAAGGAAAATGCACAAACCAATCCTTACTAGCTTTAAATTTAGATTGACCAGAACTCTGCCCCCACTGTTTATATATTCTCATTGCTTTTTCACATATCATTGAACTACTTAAATGAACTCTTTTTTTGTGTTTGGGAAGACCAAACACAAAAGAACCTTAACCAAGGAAAAGCAGCTAAAAGTGCCTTTCCATCTTTTCCAGAATGGGGTCATGGAACTTTAGCATTAGTGCAGTTCCACTAACAACACTATCTTTAATTGCTGCTTCACTTTTTTAAATAGTCCTTATAGTTGACTCATTAACATTTGCCTGGCCACTGGTGCAGCACTCTCACCATGCCCTAACCTTGTCATCATATCACATCGAGTTTTATTTTCAGTGATAACATGCTTTTAGCTCTTTTGATTGGTCTATCACAATCAGTTATGTTTTTCCAAATGTAATTACTATTTATTAGCAAAAAGTGTTCATAACTTCTGCTATACTAGGAGATATCAAAAACAAACAAATACAGCACTATTTAGCAGAGTAAAAAAGAATTAAACAGTAACGTTTTCAATCCGTTCTAGGACCATCCTCAGCCGTTAGGTTTTAAAATCACAGATATAAACAAACATGCCTCACGTGATATGCGCGTTAAGCCACTTCCAGGTGGATGATTTGATGTGATTTTAAAACCTAACGGCTGAGGATGGTCCTAGAACGGATCAAAAACGTTACTGTTTAATTCTTTTTTACTTTGCTAAATAGTGCTGTATTTGTTTGTTTTTGATATTTATTAGCAATTTCACTTATAGTTTTAGTCTTGTAAATGATTGACTACAGCACAGATTAAAGTGAAAAACTTGATTTATTAAATAATTAAAGCACTTTCAACTTAACTAAGTCATCTTCAGTAACTTTAAATGAAGCTGTTACATATAGAACTCCTGTATATATAACTCCATGGCGGTGGTATATTATATGGAGGATTATCATTAAGTACGAGAAAATTTTTCTTTTTATAGCTGTTGATAATGATGGCCTCTGTTATTCTAATTTCTGCTATGTCATTAACTGATTTTACGATTTTGGCACGATTCCAAAAGATGTTTATGTCATATTCATAGACCACATATTATATATATAATACAATTGCTAATATAACTACCCATATATACAAGATGAAGAAAAACTTCATTGTAAAATTTTGTATACTAATAGAGAACCTCGAAACAAGTCAAAAAATGTTTAATGAACATATGGTCTAAATGGCACGGTTTTCAAGTTATAACCCTTTAATACTAGCCAATCACCATCGAGTACACAAAGTGTCATGACGCATTGCATTGCCAAGACTTGTCGCTTGCCTTCTTACTATCAGTAGTAATTAGGAGAGCAATGCAATGTGATGTGCCTTGGTAACGCGATGCATCATGTACTCAATGGTGATTGGCTAGCTTTAAAGGGTTATAACTTGAAAACAGTGCCATTTAGATTATATATGTTCATTAGACATTTTCAACTTGTTTCAAGTTCCCCTATCAGTACACAAAATTTTACGATGGTTTTTTTTCACCCTGTATATATATATATGTTAACAATTTTTCAGAATTAGGAAATGAATATTCTAAAATACATTTGCTTTATATTAATAATTTAATAATTAACAAATCTAGAATAATTATGCATAAAATAAACTGAAATTTTATATGCATTGAAAATTTATCAATAAATAAATACCTTCTTTCGTTGCATGAATCACAATGACAAATGCTTCTTTCATTAGTACCATTTTCATTGATTCCTGCTCCAGGATCAATGTTATAGGAAGACAGTTCTGTGGTCCCAGAAATATAATCCTATAAATTAAATAAATTTCAATGTAACAAATATTCTTAGGATTTAAATGTTTAATAAAATAACATATATAGAATATGTATACAAATAAGACATCATACCTGCGTAATAGAGCTTTTTCTATTCTCATCACAACTATCTTCAGATCCTAGAATTTAAACAATTTTGTTAATTTTTATTTTCCAAGATTGAAATAATATATACATACCCTATTTAATATCAAGGATGCATTCCTGGAAACAGAATTATTAAGTGAATTAGTATACAGGCTATTTATAGCACAGTACCAATAAAAATGAATCTCAAAAATTATTTATTTACATACAATATTTCACAGGTTTATTGGATTGCTTACAGCTGTACAGATAATAAAATATGATTTAGTAAATATATTTTATGTTATTAAATAAATAAAAATGAAATACATACAAAAATTAGTAAATGATACACTCTGAATATGCCAAACTTAAAAACAGCACTGGAAAAAAAAGCTGGAATTACTAATAGGATATTATCTAATAAAGGTGTGACTTGTCCTTTAAGATAGCCAGGTTTTGGAAATCTTCTTTCCCAAAACTACACAGAGTTTACTGGCAAGCTCAAATATTTTTAATGAAACTATTTCAGATGCAAATTAATTATTTTGCATTCAAATTTGATGAGTACTTAAAGGCCAGAAATTATTTCAGAGAGAAATATAATAAATCAGTGTATATAGAATCAGTAATGGAGTATGTATATATTAACTCTTCAGTTGGATTAATTTCATATTAATGTAAATGAATAATTAATTTTTTCATAAAACTCAGTTTTCGTTTTGTTATAACATTTTTTACAGGATAACTTAATGAAGCTTGTCAGTTTGTTTGTTAATTCAATTATGAATTAATTATTTTTTCTTTACAAAGTTTTGCTTTTTATATTTCGTAAAAATTTAGAAATTTTTTCATCTTTTAAAAAAAAAAAAAAAAAAGAAAAAAAAAAAAAAATTTTTTATTATTTATAAATATTATTATAATTTATTATTAATTATAATAAAATATTGATACTAATTTCACTGCTCTTCAAGGCTTACATATACTAAACGAAAATTTAAACTTAGCACTAACGAGCAGGCCTAAATAAAACTCAAATATTTTATTTCTGAGGAACGTTTTCGGCTTTAGTTCAGCCCTCTTCAACTCAAGATAATACACAGTTTACATTCTGGAACATAGAACTTAAATACAATAAATTCTTAACACATTCAAAATTTTAAATTTTAAACACATTCTAAAAAACATATGTCAGTGAAAAATACAAATTATTTCAAGCTTATGAAGTTATATATTTATACAGTTACAAAATAATAAAATTAGTTAAAAAAAATTAATAAAGTTCTTTTATTATGCAGCCCTTCATTTCAAGTTCGCCTTTCTCTTAATGCAAATTTCCAAGCTTGGGAGAGCTCTAACGACTGTCTTTCATTTATTATTTTGCCTCTTTTGCTCCCTTGAAAAATTCTTATTTCCTCGGCTATTTTCAGCTCTTTATCATTATTCACTCTTCTTACGACCTTTGTTTCTTCCCATTTTATTTTAATGTCATATTCGTAAGCCCTTCTGGCTAGCGCTGTTGTTAATCTACCATTCCTTACATCTGCATCGTGTTCTTTTAGCCTTTCCCTCAAGTTTCTCGTTGTTGCACCAACATATATTTCTTTTTGCTGCTTATCCTTATTAACCAGAGGAATTTCATATACTCCTGTTTGTTCTACTCTATCATAAGCATCTTTAATATTTCTTAACCTGCTCCATACTATATTTTTAATTTTTATTAACTAATTTTATTATTTTGTAACTGTATAATTATATACCTTCATAAGCTTGAAATAATTTATATTTTTGACTGACGTATGTTTTTTAGAATGTGTTTAAAAATTTAAATTTTGAATGTGTTAAGAATTATTGTATTTAAGTTCTATGTTCCAGAACGTAAACTGTGTATTATCTTGAGTTGAAGAGGGCTGAACTAAAGCCGAAAACGTTCCTCAGAAATAAAATATTTGAGTTTTATTTAGGCCTGCTTGTTAGTGCTAAGTTTAAATTTTCGTTTAGTATATGTAAGCCTTGAAGAGCAGTGAAATTAGTATCAATAATTGCATGTTTTTTTCAAATGAAAGAATATAATTTTTATTGCATGATTTAGCTAAATTTGTAAATTCTAATTTATTTTCTATCTAGTAATAATAATTTACTTAATTTATCAAATATCATTTTTCTGTTTTTAATTGTGACAATGTTTGAAACCTGATATCTGTTGTTGAACAGATATCAAGTTTCTCTCCTTTGTACAATGAACAAAAGGAAATTTGTCTATTTACAGAAAAATAAACTGTTTATTCAGACTTTTATTTTATGAATTCATTTTTTATAATTTTTTGCATATATCAGTTGATAAGTTAATATGTAAGATGGAGGAAAAATGTTGTTCTCTTTTAATTTATATCTTATCAGAATTAGTATAATTTGACGTCTATTTAGCAAAGCAGATAGGAATCATGATGACTGTATCATTTCAATCTCAGCTATAAAAAGAATTGCAATAAATTATGCTACCAAGTAATTCTGGAAAATGGTCTAACTTTTAACAAACATCACACCTTCACAAAAGAAAAAATTAAAAATGCAATTACATATTTTGTTTTGCAGAAGGAAATACTAAATCCCAATGAACAGATTATTATTAGTTTGCAATTTTCTTCTAATTTATAAAAGAAATTTCATCAGATATAAAAAACTCTTTTATAATTTTTGACAGATTATAAAAACTACTCATAACAAATAAAGAAGCTAAAATTAATCATTAAACATAAAATTTTGTCAACAGAGATCAGAAATTAAAAGAATAGTATTAAATATAAATAAAAGATATAACAATATTCATATTTGACATTAGAAAATAAAAAATTATGAATTAATTAATGGTTCAATGCATGAAGCAATTTTTTAAATTTATTATTATAATTCTTTTTTTTAATTACAAAGCATTTTTCAATCTCTAACAGAAAGAATATCACTAAAAAGTTGGTATGAAATTATTATGGAAAAAATTATGATATTTTACATCATAGTGTAATGATATGGCAAACTAGATTTAAGACTAGAAAAGGAAATACGTGATAAGCATTAATGCTTAGAAATAATAAATCATGTAAACTTTTTCAAAATCATTTTTGAAATGATTTTGAAACTGGGAAGAATTACAAAAATCGATGAACTGGAAAGAATCACAAAAATCAATGTTGTTAATAGTTGACTAATTTTAATTTTTGATTAAAAAAAATTTTTCACTATTACTGACTACATGAAATTTAAAATTAATACTTTTCCAATGATTCATACAGTGTACTAAATCTTTGATTTCCAATGTTCATCCAGAAAAAAATAATGTTTCATGTAATTGACAGAAACTATCAATAAAATAATAATTTAGTGGAAAAAAGAATAATTTTACATAAATGTTTAATAATTTGCATTGATTTTGTTTTCATAGAACATACATCCATTTTAGAATAATCAATCATTTATTTTTAAAGCAATTGCTTATTTATACTTAAAATTAATTAAAGTATTCAATTATTCAATTTACAAAAAGTTTTAAATGCTTAATGAATTTTTAACTTTTTCAATTGTTAGATTGTCTCAGGCAGATTTCTGAAACTTATTTCCTTGTCAAATACATTTGAAAGTTATACTAGACTTTATGCTATTCTTCATAAAATATTTAATTCTCAAATACATCATTTTCTTAAAAATTTAATGTTACGTGATTTGTTTCCTTATGTTTTAAATATTTATTGTAGGGGTGGGCAATCTCCAACCCATGGGCCACATTATTTTATTATTTCTAATACCAACGCTATGTATACTTACATACCTGTATCTTCTCTTTTTTAAATAAATACTTTTATTATCAATTGTTTTTGTCATTTTCTTCGTGGTCCACTATAAATTTTTCTATACGGCCCCCTACAAAAAAAAGGTTGCCCACTTTTTTTTAATAAATACTATTATTATCAATTGTTTTTGTTTTGGGCCCGTAGTCCACCATAAATTTTTCTATACAGCCCCCTACAAAAAAAAATTTGCCCACCCCGATTTATTAGATTAGTTAAATTTACATTATAAAAAGAAATGAATATACAATAAAACCTCATTAATTTGAAGTACTTAAAACCAAAAATCAGATTTCGAATTACACATTTTCAAATTACATGATTTTTCAAAGAACTTATTTATTGGATAGATCTTTATATCCTTTAAATTCATTATAATATATATTACTTCTATATATGATATGCATAAAATAACAATTTTATATTTGTTTAAAAGTTATATCTATAAAATTTTTTAATATTTTCTGAAATTGTTCTGAAATTGCACAATTTAAGGAATAACTCTAAAAATTTGATTTTCCAAAATGACAACATTCATAAACTTATAAACTAAATTTCAAGAGAAATGTCTAAATATAACTTAAACTGCCAAATTAATTGCTTGTAATTTAACAGAAATTTTAATAATTGGAAATAATTTATACTAATGTTAGTGCTATTTCATAATTAATATACCAATGATTAGAGTAGCATCAATAGCCACTACACTATGAGGTCAACTGGTAGAGTGATTCTTCAGACATTAATATAATAACTTTAGAATTACTTTTTAATTATAGATATCATACTCTGCTGATAAAAATATAGAATTCATAGATGGCACCACTCTTTGTTTAATCATTAGTATATTTATTAATTAAGAGATGGCACTAATATCAGTATAAATTATTTCCAATTATTAAAATATCCATTAAATTATTAAGGGATTAATTTGGCAGTTTGTTTTATTTTGATTGCATTCATTTTATGTATTGGGTTGTTCAGAACATAATTTTGTTTTTTCTATGAGTGTCATTAGTTGTATTTTTAACCAGCTAACTTCATTCTAAACCCTACTGCATTATATATTTTGACATCATATTTCAAGGTTTATTTATAAAAAATTTTTTTGATTCTGTACAGTTGTTTTTTGGGGTTTCATATTAAAATGGAAAATAAAATGGAAATTTTTGGCATATTTTGCTTTTTTATTACCAAAAAGGTAAGAATTCTGTTCAAGCAAGAAGAAAGTTATGTGAAGTATATGGAGAAGATATGTTAACAGAACGCCAGTGTCAAAACTGGTTTGCAAAATTTTGTTCTGACAATTTCAATATTAAAGATGCACTACATTCTGGAAAGTCAATTGAAGCTGATGATGACAAAATAAAGATATTGGTTGAAGCAAACCATTGAATAACAACACAAGAAATTGCTAAAAGACTGAATTTTTCAAATTCAATCGTTCACGATCATTTGAAACAACTTGTTTTCATTTCAAAGTTCAATATTTGGGTTTCACATATTCTCAAAGAAAAAGATTTGCTCTGTCGCATTGACTCAGTGATTTGCTGCTCAAACGTCAAGAAAATGATCTATTTCTGTAGCGAATCATAACTGGTGATGAAAAATGGATTGTTTACAACAATGTTGAACACAAGTGATCATGGAGTAGAAGAGATGAGCAGGCTCAAAGCACTTCAAAAGCCAATATTTATTAAAAAAGTGATGCTCTTTGTTTGGTGGGATTTCAAGGGAATTTTTTTTTGAGTTTCTACCAGACAATTCCACAATTAATTCAGAAGTGTCCTGTCACCAATTTTGACAAACTGAGTGATTCCATCAAACAGAAGAGAACAGAATCGATTAACAGATAAGGTGTAGTGTTTCACCATGACAATGCCAAACTTCATACAAGTTTGATGATTCTCCAGAAGCTGTTACAGCTTGAATGGGATGTGTTACCACACCCACCAAATTTGCCAGATCTGGCACCCTCCAATTATTACTCATTCCAGAACTCTTCAGGCAGCTAAACATTTAGTTCAAATGAGGATGTCAAATATCATTTGGTTCAGTTTTTGCAAGCAAAGATCAGAAATTCTACAAGCATAGAATCATGCTACTTCCAGAAAGATGACAAATTGTATTGGACCAAATTGGTCAAAATATAATTAAATAAAATATTTATATGCTATAAAAAATTGTCATTCATTTTCATAAAAGAAAATTAAATTACTTTTCGAACAGCCCTACAAATACATCAAAACACCATTTCAAGATATGTTAATAAATAAAACAAAGATTTCTAAGCCTTGGTAACAACTGTCTTCATTAAATTTTACATCTTGTAATTTTGATTTCAGGTTAACACAAAATTAAAAATTAAATTTTTGAACTAGTATCAAGTTTTTAAATATTTTATCAAAATCCTGATAATTCTATCCAAATATGATCTAGTTTTGGCTGAATATGTATTTGAACAAGATGAAATTATCAAACAACAAAAAAGCTATTTTCTGCCCTCACTGAGAGATAAGTGTATCAAAATGCATTAAATAATGATTTTGCTGAAAAATTTTGAGGAATGTCCAAAATTAGGATATTAAAATCAAATTCTTATATGCAATATTTGCCTTTGGGAAAGGAATAGCATAATAAGCATTGGCATATATCTGAAAAATGTTCTCAATTCTCAATTATGTTTAGTTATCTTAGAATTGCCAAAACTTGGGTGTTTTCAAAATAAAAATAAAAATATTGAGCTGACAAGCTGCAAAGATCCTCACAAAGCTGATATTAAGGAATGCTCAGGAAAGGTTGAATACCCAAGCTTTTTTGATAATTATTATTTATTAATCCATTGCACTTGAAAGTCAACTAATTACTGGTCAATTATGGTCATAATAAATAGTTTGTGCTTTATTTCTGTGTCATGATATTAGGTTATCTTAGCCAAATATCACCAAATACAATGTTCATAAAAAAATAATAATATATAATAGAAAAGAATAGATAGTACTTGGAGAAAGAAAAGAAGTCTAGTATTTAATACTCAATAATATTCAAAACTTTTAAAAGAATATTTTTTGGTTTTATCAATTAACAAGCAAAAGCATTAATTTTATTAAAAAATTCAAAAAGTCAATTTGTAAAAAAACTCATAGTTCATGTAAAAAAAATTATGCCTAAAATACCACTATCAGATAAGAAATAATTATTAAATTTATTTCTAAATAAAGTTATAAAAATTGATTAAAATTGAATGAGTAAAAAGCTATAAATGTTTAGTAGTAAAATAAGGGAACTTTATTAAAATGTGCTTCACAGTAAATTCATAATTGCAAAGATTAAACTGATCAAAATCCCAACAACCATAATCCTGAATGTCTGAAATCATGATAAATCAAAATCTTGACAAAACTAAACACTGATTTCTCTTGATTTGTGTTAACTTGTAAATAAAGAGTAAAGGAGAAATTACAAAACAGGAATATATAGGAAGATTTCTATATCCTTTTCTGTTATTTAATTGGACCAAGGAATTATTTAATTATTAAAAAGCTAGAATAAGAACATGACTTAAAATCCATTATAAGTGAAAATAAAGAAACAAACTAAATTGGATAATCAAAGAAGCGTTAAATCCTAAGCAGAACTGAAGATTAGATCATTGGAAGAGATCAGAAAATGGAATAGACAGTGGAACAAAAAATGGACTAGGCATAAAAATATAAAATAATAAATCAATATACAACATGAAAATCATTACAGACAAAAGCAAATAGGGATCAGCCTTACATATGTACAGCATAATACAAATTTTTTTGTTGTTAGAAATTATAAGGAGAAGCCAGAACCAAAAAAGAAGTGTAAGATATACATATTTCCATGGAAGAATGAGACTTAGTCACAAGAAGGAGATATTAGCTGCAAAGCCTGAATCTAGAAGTTTGAATCGAAAATCAAAAAGGAGGAAGCAAGGAATTTCTAGTAAAAAAGAATTCCTAGTAATTTAATAATTCTTGTATTGCTCCAAGTGCAATAAACTTGGAGCAATACAAGAATTATTAAATTCACAAAAAGAAAAAAAGAAAGGACATTGGAAATGATAATCTACAAAGAAAGAATTAAAGGCAAGACTGTATAAACCAAACATCTCCAAAGGATTTAAGCATTGCATGAAAACAAAGCTAGGGCATTGCACAAATACACTATACTAGGAATAGCTTGGAATAAAAAAAGTTATGAAATATGCACTTAATGAATTATAGTTGCATTAAGTCATTGTGCACCATATAGATGTTTTTGATTTTGGAGCATTACTTGATATATATATATATATATATGAATGAATAAGAATAAACAGATTAGTGTGTAATGTTTGAATATTTATATAGGCTACAAAACACACAATTATTTAAATATAAAAATATATATATTCTGAAGTAGAAGTAATATAGCCATTCATTTAGGTTCCATTCTGTAATGTTCAATTTACAAATGATAAGAGCATTTGAGCTGAAACCATTTTGCAGTAATGTTCAATTAAATTTATTCTATTTAATCCATTGGAATCTGCAATTGTTTACATTAAACCTAATTAATTAGCATAAAATTAAAATTGTGAAATCTCACTTAATTTTCATCAAAATTTTTTGAAATTTTTATATTTTTTTATTTACATTTTTTATTGTCATTCTAATGATGTAAAATTTTTTCAAATTTTATTTCTTTCATAACTTGTCATTCATTAAATAAGATTGAAGAAACCACGATATTTTTATATAAAATCTTAGCCATACAATGAAATCTTTGATATATATAAATAGCAGCAAGTCTTATTAATAAAATAAGGTATGAATGAAGAAAATCAGTTTAATTTTTAAAAATTATCGATAGAAAACCAAGTATTATGCAAATTTTCATTAACTTAATTAGTCAAAAAGTGACAAAAATTTATTAAAATATTGTCATTTTTTCTAAAAAATATATTTATTGATATTTTTTCTTCATTTCAATAATTTTTATTTTAATTTTTTTTTATAAATTTTCAAATTTATAATGAAAAACATGACACACATGATAATTGTCCATTCTCGTATATAAACAGCCTACCCCACTCTAATTGAACTTGAGATGCTTTGTTGATACACTATACCCACTATCACATGCAGCACAATAAAGCAGACTTGGCTGTGGCTTCCTACAAAAGACTGGGCACCATAAAACAATAAAAATGCCCCTCTTATAGCCTGGGGTTGTTTACAAATTACATTATTCTCGTTTTTATTAAATTATCTGTAAAAGTAAAGCAATATATGACTAAATAAGTAAAAATATTCAATATTTTAACAGAATTAATCAAAATTTTTGTATTATCGGCAAAATTTTTTCAATTTTACAAATTTTATAGATGATCATACTAAAATTCCACAATTTAGTTAAAATTTCAAAAATAAATTTATCTCATCCCAAAATCAAAATAAGATTACTAAAATAAGTAGAATAGAAAGCAGAATCAATAGCATTCAATCAAAAATTGTCCAGATTCTACAAATACAATCCATTCACATTTTCTATCTATAGAATAGAATTTAAAAAGAAATTTTGGCAATTGAAAAATTTAGGACCCATCATTGGAGGTACAGATTTTCACCCAATTAATGCAAAAAACTGATCTGCAATAGCTGCACTGTATAATTCAGGATTGAATTTTTTAATTTATCATTTTTTGTTCCACTTCCTTGACGTGTAAACGCGTCAATGGACCTCAACAGATTAAACGCTTTGAATTGTGGCTTTAAAATAAATGTGAGATTGTACTTAAGAATGAAATTAAAGCAAATGTCAAGATTTTTGAAATTCAAGATCCAATTGAAAAAATAAATAATTCTTATTAGTAACTAGATTTTTAATTTCCTTTTATGAAGCATTTTAAAGGAATATATTTCTTTCATAAAATGTGGAGTGATTATATTTAGAAAATTTCAAAATTATTTACAAATAAAAAAAAAATCAAGAATTATTGGAAACAAGAATTATATCCGATTAAGCTATTAAAATGGGCATTTCTTTCTATGATGTCATAAAATAAAATTAAAAAATGTTAATTTCACTCTTGTAATCTGCTTGTTTTTAAAAGTTAATGGATTATATACATTGTTACAATATTAATACTATCAATTTTATTATTCTATTTCTTATGATTTAGAATCAATTCCATGAGCAAATACAGTATAAATATCATATGTAAAACAAAATTTATTGCAAGATTATGTAAAATATTTTTCAATAATTTGCACAAATATTAATTCAGTAAATTAATAATAATTTCTTGACAATCTATTTGATAAATCCTTATTTAAAAAATATTTAATACAATTAACTTTCTATTACTATCTTTATTTTTCAGAATGTTTTTTTAGTAGTTAAATACATCATGCCAAATAAAACAGGCTCTCTCAACATGCTAATGAACTTTGTTTGTTTGTTTTTTTGGCATGTTGCCTAATGTTTAGGAAATAATATATTATGTGATAAAAATGCAAGATTTATCATTAACTAGCACTTCTATATTTTTAATTAAAATTACAAATTAAGAACAGATATTTATAGAATATTAATTATTTCTTAGAAAATTTATTTAGTTAATTTTCTACTAACCTTGTTCTAATTCAAGAACATTCTCTTGAGTTTGTGCTTGTTCACAATGGCATAAACACTGCTGTTTTTCAGCAAACAATTGACATGGTATAAATGGCTTGCTTACTGATTTATCAGATAAATTAGAATCATCATCACTCTTTACCAGCATCTGTAAAATAATTTTAATTGAAATTTGCTATTATATATTAAATCAGAATAGAAACACATATTATAAAAAAAATTTAGTATAAAAATTATTATGCTATACAAAATAAGACAGATTATTATTATTTCAGAAGCCAACAATTACAATGATTATTTTAACTTTGGCAGTTTTCAATAATCATAAAGAATTTTCTATATATATTCATATATAAGCCAAGAAATTTTTCCAAAAAATTTATTCAAAAAGGATGCCAACTTATATATAGGATATTCAAAAATTGGAAAATTTTTCATATTTGTTGACTCGGTCATGCCAGATGTGTGATCTGTTTTATTTATTCCTAATAAAGATCATTATCTTACTAATATTTTTAATTTTTTTGTTAAAAATATGTATATATGTCAGATTCCAGTATGAAGGATGCATGCATGCGGGATGCACCCTATTAGCTTTGATAACTTTGCTGCCTTCACACTTATCATAACATGCATTTATCATCGATATTATTAAGAAGATCAATCGTGGATGATCTGGTGATTTTTTAAAAAATACCATAAAATAATTCCTATTTTCTAGTATTTTATGTAGTTTTTTTATATAAACTCTGATAAATATTTGAAAAATAAAGTTTGCAATGTAATATATTTGAAAATATATTGGTGTTTGACCAACAAAAACCCATATACACTATCTATTTCTAAGATATTTATATCCAATTTATGAAGATTTATTTTGAAATTAAAGAACTTGTAACAAAGTACCAGTATAAAATAATTCCTATTTTCTAGTATTTTATGTAGTTTTTTTATATAAACTCTGATAAATTTTTTAAGTGGAAGAGGGAGAAAGGTCTTTAAATTTGTGATGTCATTATCAGGAAGTCATGCTTGGTGTAAGGGAAAAGTAACAGATGGGAAGGAGGTCACAAAGTATTTAAAATAACATGATGTTTTAGTTTATGATGTTCTCATATAAATTCAATCTATTCAGATCATGTTGTAAAGCTTTTTTTTTTTCTTTTTTATCATTTGGAGGTTCAATTCCTAGTCTTTTATCTTCATACTAGTTAGCCCTTGGTCACTATGTGCCCAAATATACCAAAAACGAAACATTTGTTTCTTATCTGTCAAATTTAAGATGCTTTTGCTTGTTTTTTTTCCTCCAGACTAAACTTTTAAATTTTATATGAAATTGGCAACTAACAAACTCGATTTACCGATTTAGTTATTTAGGTAATAATTATAATTTTTATCTTAATATAACAAATTATAATTTCTGAAATAAATAAATTATTATTTAAATTCTGAAATAAATTAATTATTATTTAAATGCAACATTTATATAGCCTCAACGCACCAAATGCAAACTGAACTCTCGATCCGGGGAAAACCAACATTTTTCGATCGAAAAAGACAAATTGAAGTCAAATAACAAAAAGAAGTATACAAACATAAATAGGAAGTAATCTATGATAATTTAAAGCAAAATTTATAATGAGATTGAGATTTAGTTTTCTAAAAGACGTGATTAAAGATTCGAAGCGAGGGAAAATAGTAACGGCGACACTTCTGACGGGGGAGTTCGCACATGCGCAGAAACATGGACACCACACGCTTGTTCCTTTATTATATATGATGATGCTTTTAATCTCTTGCATGCCATTGATGACATTTACCATGTGTGGCAGGAATAAACAATAGAATTTTACAATTGCAATTTCGTGGACTCTAATCAATTTATTGCAGTTGTATTTAGGATTTTCAACAAGGAATCATAATGAGTCTCTGATGATGATTCCTAAATTTTTTCTGACTGAAATTTCTTATTTTAAATTATTTTTATGAAAATTTATTTGAGTATTTTTTGGAAAATTGTTTTTTCTTTATACTCTAGATTATTGTGTTTACATTGTTTTGATTATATGCGGAAATAAAGTTTATTATCCAAATATTTTATAAAAATTAATTTTTTTATAGTATGAACAATAAAATCTTAAAATTTAAAAATTATTATGGATAATGCAAAAATCTACACACAATTTTACATGACCTCTCCTTCCCCTATATCATTTATTATTATAAATCTACTACATACTGTTAGAGGGATAGAAGGAGGGGCAACATAGTTTATGGACACACTATAATGCTACCATGCTAGCAATTGCCATCCTATTATAGTCTTTCTTAAAGAAACCTATATTTTTGGTCATTTTATACAAATTATCATACATTATTGAAGCAACTTTTTGATCTTTTTAACATCAGATGATATTTCAATAAATTTAAATGTAAAACTATTTTTAGGGTCAGGAATGCATTATAATTTTTTTAATAGTAATTAAGGTGCTGTTTTATAAAAATTTGATTTATAACCACTTTTCAAGAATACTTTATTCTTGTAAACTGGAATTAAAGAGTATAATTAACAAATTTTGAGAGAACAAAATATTCATATAAATCCAGATGCTCCAAATTCAAATAAAATATCACTCAAGTATTTGTTGAAAACTGGAACATTCATATTATATAATTATTTTGGAGTTGAATACATTGAAATGTATAAATTTAATAATGTATTGCAATATATTAAATGTATTTCTATATAAGTGAAAGCACATTTTGAAACAACTAAGCATTTAAGATTGTAAAGCAACAAAAATCAATTTGATTTTTTAAATGTTTGAACAAGTAGTTGTAACTGAATTCTTAGATCTTAAAATTGTGATTATTTTTTACTTAACAGTTTATTTAATGCAACTTTCACAGATGTACAGATATTCCTCTATTTTTGAATAATTAAAAACTTTCTCATGCCATTTTATTTTCAATTTTTGAAAAATTCAAAAATTGCATACAAATTTTAAATTCACAACAGAAATGGTATAGCAGAAAATGTTTCATAAATCTATATAAATATTTAACATGTTTGTACAATAATTCAAGATAATCAAATTTATATCAAAAATTCTAATTTTATAAATGAATATTTATTTCAGAAACTAGAATATAAAACATATGCATTAACTGATCTAATCAATTACATGAATTAATACAATATATACAATGTGTTGTTTGTTTTCTACTATAACAGTAAATTTTAATTAATAAATTTTTTGAATTAAAATGCACATCAGGAATGTGTCATGTTCATAAACAGAGGAATATTTGTATTTAAGAAATTAAATCTTATTAAGAATTATACTATGCTATTTTAAAATACTTACATTAAAATATATCTCATCAATAACTTCATGATATGTCTTAAGCTGATACAAATTTACCTTGAAATAATGTGATGATAAAATATTTGTAAGAATAAGATTATTCAGATTCATAGTTTTTTCATTTCCCCATAATGGTAAACTATTATTTTTTTTATCTGCTATACCAGGAGCCATTATTTTCTGAAAAATAATCATTAAAATTTTGTTTATTTTATTAAAATATTAATCAATTATATTTTAAGTATTTGATAAATTATAAAGATCTATCATTAAATTAAATACACACATGCACACACGCATACTCACCCCCTCCTATAACACAATAGATAGGTTTCTAAAAAATATCATGTTTTGTGAAACAGTTATATGAGACCATGAGCCAATACAAAAAGGAGAGTTACCAATTAAAAGCAAATAACTTTAATTCCATATAAGACAATTAATTTTTATTAGTAATATGAAACATAAAAAAAGAACATATATATGTAAGACACTAAAAAAAATAAACATAAAACAAAAGGAAAGAAAAAGTATACAGCCTATATAACATTCCAAAAACAACCGAATTCTGCTGCTTCTAATAACACAAGAAATCACAACAAGAACTTGAAGCAGGATAAATACACTATTTTATTATTAGATAAATATATATATTACATATACTAATAATAGTATTATTAGTATATGTAATATATATTATATATATCTAATAATAATCAGTGTATTTATCCTGCTTCAAGTGCTGTTGTGATTTCTTGTATATAACATTCATTTAATAATTATACCCTCTTTACCAATTGTTTCGTTAAAACAAAAATGTTTTTTCTTCAACATATCAATTTTACTTTATGAACATTTTTATGCATTTAAAGTTTGAATATCTGCTCTATTTACAAAATCTGTAATCCAATCCATTACAATCCCTAGAAAACAATTATTCCTTAACATATACATAAAATAATTTATGAATAAAAAAGTTTTATTTTTTATTTCACAACCCTCTATGAAAAATTAAAAACTTATTTTTTGTTCTTTGAAGAATTAAAAACTTATTTTTTGTTCAAGGACTGAACATTTGAAACACAATATATTCAATTGCCGCCAATTAACTCAATTTCAAATTGAAATCAAAAATAGCAATGATCTAAATACATACTGGCTAGATATTGCTCAATTCTAGCAATAAGTGACCCTGTCCTGCTACATTGGTTTACCCCACCAGCAATGTCATAAAATCAATGATATAGCAAATTGATTTTGTTTTGATGGCCAGATGTATTCTATATATGTTAGTAAGTATGATGAGTAGATCCAAATAATTAATTAAAAAGGATGTAGTACCCCAATATGCACTATTATACCAGTGATCCCACCAATTCAGTGGCTTCATTGTCTCCAACAATCTAGGTTGAATCTAGCAACATATCATTAGCAGCAGTCAACCTCCTTGGCAGTAGTTATCCAGTTGGAAAATAGACTGCTGTGAGAGATGCGATATGCAAACTAGTAAAATTGCATTTATGACTAATTTTAGCAAAATATTTCTCAATGATTGCAATTTATGTTTGTATTGTGTGTCCAAAGTGTGGATTTACAAAAATTAATGAAAATGTTTTGTGTTGGAGGAGAGTAAACGTAATTTTCTGAATGCACTAACAAGGGGAGTGCCAAACATGGCCCCCTCCGATTTTGCCAAGTTTTACATATATTGTAGTACTACCTTCCCACAAACCCATGGTAAAGTAATGTGACATACGAAAAAAAGGGTTTAAAGTTTTCGATGTTGCTTATATATCGATTGATATTAACATTTTAATAAGTGCCGCCGTAGTGCGATGGGTTCACTGTTCGATTAACGTAAGGTGTTATTTGGAGGTTGTGGGTTTGAGTCACGTCTTAAGAATTTTTTTTATCGAAACTGAAATTGATGATTGTACAATGTATTTTTATTAATAAAAAAATTACTATTTTGTGATTATTTTATTTTTTTTTTGTTGTCATGTCTTTTAAAATTTCTATCACAAATATTAAATACACATAAAGGAATGTAATTAATAAATAAACTGTTTTACAAAAAATATTTATTTTAATTAACAAATATAGATATTATTATTACTCTTCATCAGGAACCACCTCAACCTCTATGGCCGATGTTAATCTATTCAGATGATACTCATTATAAAAACATACAAAAGAGAATATTGTTTTACAATGCGCACATTTTATGAACTCTACATTTCTATAAATATACAGAATTTCATTATTGAGGCAGAGAAACAGAATTTATTGACATTTAAAAATAAAGGTTTATCTTCAATCAACTTTGACACGAATCATCGATTTAAATACAGGGGCATTTTATTAGTGGAACAACAACAAATGCTCATTAATAAATGTGCGTATTATAAAACAAATATATTCTGTTTTGAATGCTTTTATGATGAGTATCACCTGAATAGATGTACATCAACCATAGAGATCGAGATGATTCCTCATGAGGAATAATATCTATATTTGTTAATTAAAATAAATATTTTGTGTAAAAAAGTTCATTTATTAATTACATTCCTTTATATGTGTATTTATTATTTGTGATAGAAAATTTAAAAGATACAACCAAAAAAAAATTAAATAAATCACAAAATAGTAATTTTTTATTAATAAAAATACATTGTACAATAATCCATTTCAGTTTCAAAAAAAAAATTCTTAAAAAGATGAGACTCGAACCCACAACCTCCGAAAAACACCTTATGTTGATCGAATAGCAAACCCATTGCACTATGGCGGCACTTATTAAAATGTTAATACCAATCGATATATAAACAACATAGAAAACTTTAAACCCTTTTTCGGGAATGCTTGAGAATGCGTCGTATTACTTTACCATGGGTTTGTGGGAGGGTAGTACTACAACTAGGGTTGCCACCTCTCTGGATTTGACCCGGAGACTCCAGGTTTCAGCAAGTTTTATCTGGGCACCAGGTTTAAGTATTATTTCTCTGGGTTGTATAACAAATCCCCCATGTAATTATAAAAAATAATACTGTATATTAGAAATTCAGAACATGTATGCAAAGCATGTAAAGGACTAGAGGTCTCTGGTGCATATCTCGTACGGATAGCTGGTACGGTTGGTGATCCTCCTCCACAACTGCGCAAGCACAGTACTGGCTATGTACTATATAGTTGTCCCCACTCTTTGTGTTAGCCATGCTTGCATGTGGCTCTTGTCTGGTCAGTCAGAAGTCTAACTTATAGGCTATAAGTAATGCATATGTGGAAAGAATTTTTTTGATTATAGGAAATACTTGAACCAACAACCTTAATAGGATGCGGATTGAGTTGATAAAGGCAGAATTATGCACAGAACTTAATTTCGACATGAGCTATCGAGAATTTTATGAATTCATAAAAAACCAGAAAGAGCAGATTTTGTAAAAGCTGCGATGTCAGACACGTAACTTCTCTGTTATCATTAGAATTGTATTTAATTTGTAGGAATTTTGGAAGTGATTTTTTATTAATAATATTTTATATAAATAAAAAAATTAAACATATGTTTTTTTTTTTGTCATCTCCGGGTGAGACCTAGGTCTGAGGTGGCAACCCTAACTACATGTGTAAAAATTGGCAAAATTGGAGGGGCCATGTTTGGCATTCCTCTTGTAAGTAAAAACAGTGTTGTAGAAGTACTGTGTTATATGAGGGTTTCTGCAATTTTCAAATCGATATCACGTTAGAGATATTATAGGAGGGAACTGTATAAAACACTTGATTGTAAACACTCTAAATATATCATTATATGTAAGTTTCCACTTATATGATAAATGTATAACCAAATTTTAAGTGAAAAAAACAGTGTATTACCACTTTGTGAAGTACTTCTGATTTAAAGAAATATTGAAAGTAATTCACAAAGCAGTAATAAACTTTTTTTTTCCACTTGAAATTTAGTGCTTATCATTTTTATATGTATCACTTTAAATATATATATAACAATATATATATATATATCAGTGGTTCCCAACCACTGTGCCTTTGACGGTGTGCCACGAAAAATTAAGAATGAATTGTATGTAAAGTCTGTGACAGAAAGGTTTTGACATCAATGGAAAAGATTTGGCTTTCATACAATACAAAAACTGATTGAGTCATTACTGCAGTTGTTGATCATCGTAGGCTGCAAGGTGGCATGCAACCATTCCATCGGTTGATTAGTAACGGGGAGTGGAAGGAATATTGCATATTTAAACGTTTATATGAAAAAAAAAAAACAATTTTGTTTACTATGTTTTGCTCTTAACTTTTATTTATACATTAAATAGCGTAAAAAATATTAATGAAATCAATTAAGATCGTAACTTTACTGGCAATAACAGAATTATTAAGGAATAAGATGCATTGCATGCTGAAGTGTCGTTTAATATCGTATTTAAGTAGGTTGTTCAAGTTGAGTGCGAATTATTTCAATCGCCACCTACTACGTCTAAACAGCCCGCATGCATTCTACATAACCTGGAATCTGTAAACATGTTAAAGGCAACTCTGTCAAGCTATTCTATAACCATTACCTATTGTATAATAGTGTTTTACAGCAATATATTTCAATCTTAAGAATTCAAAGAATAGCAAATTATAAAAAAAAATTATTTTTCAACTTCACCAAAGCTCTAGGCTTTGCCCATTAAATAATATGTTATGTATTATACTTATTAGCAAAGACAATACAGCACTATTTAAGCAGTCCTTAAACCACAAAACATTTTATTTAAGAGAAACGTTTTCAGCAAATTAATGCCATCATCAGCTCTAACAGTATTAAAAAGAACAAGAAATTACAGTTATGCATAATGTTCTATTGTAGAACAAAGAACATATTTTTAATGATTACAAAATCTTATCGTTAGTAATTTCGGAGCAATTAGAATTGTATTAATTGGCATTATTTCAAACACATTTGAAGAATCGAAGAAAAAACAGGTCACAACTGCAAAATTGTTGACTTAAAACGTTAAAAATTTTGAATTATTATTTTTTACCATTTATGTTAATCCATAAAACGTTAAGGATAACCCTAAGGTGTTTTCATTCTAATTTATATCAGTACAGCGAAATTCCTGATAAAAATATTTTGCAATGTTACGTTTGCTTTATAAAATTCTACATGTAACTCTAGAAATTCATCTACTATGACTGAGTTACTGACACCAACGTCGCCGTAGTGACTAAAATCTAGACCTTAACAGTTTGAAATTCATCTGCTATGACTGAGTTACTGACACCAACGTCGCCGTAGTGACTAAAATCTAGTCTTCTTAACAGTTTTTCCTTGTTATCGGTAGGAGTGGGAGGACCATATACCGGGTGTTTTTCTTGAAACCGAACACTCTTATAACTGATTTAAAATTTTCCAATATCTCAACAGCTTGGTTGATTAGCATGTATGACTGGTTTGAATAATGTAGTATTGAACCCCAATGAAATAAAGTTATAGTAATATGAGAAATATTCTCAAAGTAATATTTTTTTTATATCAATAAAATTTTTCGTTTTATGTAAATGCATTCATTTTTTATTGATTTTCTTTTAGATTTGTCTTTCTTTCTTTTCATGATATCTATCATGTCTTGGGTTAAATCTCCACTTCACTTCTCATGAAAACCAAGCAGTAACAATCACAATCGGAGGTAAAAACATCAGCTAAAAACCAGGGTTGGGGAGCTGGAGATGGAGTCGGAGCCATGAAGCCAGGAAGTTTTGGAGGAGCCAAAGTTGGAGCCGGAGCTAAACTGATCATAGTCAGTGGAGCCAGAGCCAGAGCCATTAAAATTTCTGCTGGCCCCAGCTCCTAACCATCTACCATATATACTCGAATATAAGCCGACCCCCCGACTTTGAGAGAAGTTTGAAAATCAGTAAAAATGTGCAATCCGTGTATAAGCCTACCCCGACTTCAGCACTTAAAATTCGATAAAAATTTGAAATCAATAAATTACGTGATTAATCAATTCAAAAACTGCTTATTACCTTATAAGCTTACAGTTCAATACCATTATAGCACATTACAGCAGTTAAAAGAAATACGTTTTATTAAACTAAGAGTAAAAACGTTTTCGGTATTTTTACCCTCATCAGTTACGATAAACTAGAACAGAATATTTTTAAATTATTCTAGAACATATTTTTGTATTCTAAACAGTTAACATGGCCGAAGAGCGGTTAATGAATACATAGATTTTTAGTTATTAGAAACTAAAGCATATATAAATTAATTTAGAAAAATATAAAATAACATATAATACAACATAAAAATAATAATATTTAAAAAATTTTTAAGATTCTTCTAATCAGCTGTTTAGATCACTTATTAGAAATTACGAACAGCGTATCTCCAGGCTTTCGATATCCCGTCCGCCTGCTGTGCATTAGTTAATGCACAGCAGGTGGATGGGATATCGTATATTTTTTAAATATTATTATTTTTATGTTGTATTATATGTTATTTTATATTTTTCTAAATTAATTTATATATGCTTTAGTTTCTAATAACTAAAAATCTATGTATTCATTAACCGCTCTTCAGCCATGTTAATTGTTTAGAATACGAAAATATGTTCTAGAATAATTTTTAAAATATTCTGTTCTAGTTTATCGTAACTGATGAGGGTATGATAAAAATACCGAAAACGTTTTTACTCTTAGTTTAATAAAACACGTAACTGATGAGGGTAAAAATACCGAAAACGTTTTTACTCTTAGTTTAATAAAACGTATTTCTTTTAACTGCTATAATGTGCTATTGATGGTATTGAACTGTAAAATTACGTGATCTTTGATTTTTAGTTACCGATATATTAATGCCATTTGCCAAAAAATATAAAGATTTTATTGAAACTTTAAATATATACATATAAAATAAATTGTTATAATACAAACACCAATACATCAATTTAAAAGGTAAATGATATTTCATGGTATCAGTCATACCAAAAAAACTTTTATAGTGATGGAGCCGGAGCTGGAGCTGGAGTCACAGGTGGAATATAGTGTGGCTCTGGAGCTGGTACCGGAGCCTAACCTATTTTAAGCCAACTCCCCAGCCCTGCTAAAAACCTCCATATTACACGAAGAAGAAGACGCCTCTACTTCATTTTCTGAATTTTTTGTATTTTATTCTTGGATACAAATAAATATATTATTTTAAGTTATTTAATATACACAATATAAGAGAACAGCAGAACCTCCGAAAAACAAATCTCACAAACAGAATAGATATGAATTAACAATAATTGAGATATAAATTAAGAATAGCAAAATGATATGTACAGTATTTATTTATTGAAAAAATTTTTGATACAAAAGTAATTATAAAAGCATCTGTAATATAATCATATTATATAAAATAAATTCTTTATAGTATAAAATAATGATATATTTACAGTTTACATTATCAAATACCAAACTGAATTTAAAACTGAAATTAATAGACAGAATTCTGACTCATTTGATAATTTTGTCCTATTTTCTTAAGATAAAAGTCATCATCCTCATTTAATAGCTTTTAAACTTTTCATATTGAAATACTTCTTATTTTATATACAATTTATCTTACTTATTTGGCTTATTGCTTACATTTATTTAAACTTTTCTTTATATCATGATGATAAATTTTTTTAACAGTTATTATTAATATATCTATATTTTCTTATAAAATATAAGAAAATATAGATATATTATCTATATTTCTAATTTCATTTCAATTTCTAACTATGCTTCACACACAAATTTGCTTTTTCTCTGCTGTTATCCATTTTAAATTACTGGTATTTAAAATTTACACATATATAGAATTTATTATTTCTTTAAAGTCTTGTTTTTAAATTAGTTTTAAAACTTTATCAGCTTATTATCATATAAATATATTTATCCAATTATTATTGAAAGGATTGTTTTTAAATTTCTAATTTGATATTGAATATTTTTATAACAAATTTTAATGTTGAATTCATAAATCAGCAATTCTAAGGGGATACACGCAATCCAAATGATCCTAACAGCCAAACTTACCCTAGTGGTTTATTTTTTTGAATTAACTGCCAAATTAATAATTAATTTTAAATTTACGCTACAGTGCCACCATCTGTTGGATTAATGATTATTAATTTAAATTTAGGATAAGGTGACGCCATCTATTATTTAATAACTGAACTTTAATTTTTACTAATTTCCCAAAATTAAAAAAAATTAAAAGCGCTGCTCTCAGCGTAAGTCCAATAATTCCTAAATTATAAACATCCCGAAATTGAAAATCTGTCGATATCTTGGTAGTCTAGCTGGTAAGGCATCGGGATGGCAACCCGAAGTCCCTGGTTCAATTCCAGGCCAAGGCAAATTTTTAATTTCAGGAAATTAGAAAAATTATAGTTCAATTATTAAATAATAGTTGACGCCACCTTAGCCTAAATTTAAAATTAATTATTAATTTGGCAGTTAATTCAAAAAAATAAAATAAACCGCTAGGGGAAGTTTGGCTGTTTAGGATCATTTGAATGTTGAATTCCTTATTTTGCATTCATTAAGTAGCTCAATAAGTAGCTACTTAATGAATGCAAAATAAGTAGCTCAAATATGAATATATAGATAATCCTTGTATAACACAGCAGTTAGGTTCCTAAAAAGTCTCATATAGTGTGAAACTATGTTAAACAGGACTATGATTCAGTACAAAAACAGTGTGTTCCGTAGGCTAACAAAATAAACTATTTTTATAAATATTGGATACTTACTTTTTATTAAAAATATCAATAGTTGAACAAACTTCTTAAAAACTGTATAAGTATATACAGTGGATTCCACTTTATTGGGACATGTTGGGACTAAGCCATTTTGGCCCAATTAAGCAGCTGTCCCAATTAAATGAAGTAATAATAAATTCTAAAATAAAATATGTAATACATAGATAAATAAATAAATAGGTGAAAAATAATAATTATGTACCTATTTTAATGCTTTATTAAAATAGATACCTAATTATTAGCTTTTTAGCAATCTCCTCTGACTTCGTCTTCAACACTGGGCCGTTGATATTCACACCTCGCCCGCTAACTATAGAAAACCATTGATCTAATACTTCTTCGATTTCTGGATCCTTTCCATCATGATTTCTTTTGGATGTTCCCAGAATTTCTCTCTCTAAAGCCCACTCCTCATGCAGTTGATTTTCTTGTTGTAGGAGACACACTATGGTAATTTTGATTTATTTCAGCGAGTCTACCATGGCTTGTATTAAATGGATGGCTTTTAATTTTATCCAGAAAAGCAATTTTATTCAAAAGTGTAAAATCCTTTCTTGGCATCTTGAGATTTAAAAATTTTAAATAAAATAATACTGTAAATGAATATCGCTAGGTACAGTAACAATAGACTCTTAAAACAGACGCACATTTGCCAGACTCACGACAATAGATAACTGATTCTCATCACGCTAGTGTTGCCGAATACAGTATTATGTATTATTATCAACGATGATATTTACTTATAATTTTACTAAAGAAGGATGTTTATATTAGTGTGGCGACAGTGTGTCGACAATGTGTATGTAATAGGGCGCAATAAAACAATTCGCTTCATTGTGTTAGTCTGTATTGTGTTGTAGAAAGGTTTAACCTGAACAATAACCAGTACAATAAAATGTTGTTATAATTTTTATATAAGGATTTTTTTAAGAAACATACATAAGAACAACCAATAAAATATTGTTATAATTTTTATATAAGGATTTTTTAAGAAAGCACACAACAAGTATTAGTGTATGCAGTGTTGCCATACTTTCGAAAAATCCCTAAAATATACCAAAAATTGAAAATTATGTTGCCATATTTTCGAAAAATCTCTAAAATATATCAAAAATTGAAAATGAAAAATCCCTAATATATCAAAATGTAATGTTGCCATACTTTCGAAAAATCCCTAAAATATATCAAAAATTGGAAGTATTAGTGCATATAGTATTGCCATACTTTCGAAAAATCCCTAAAATATATCAAAAATTGATGTAGTGTTTCCATACTTTTGAAAAATCCCTAAAATATATCAAAAATTGAAAATTCCTTCTCTGCTACTGTCCCAATTAAGCGAAAAGTTGTCGCAATTAAGTGTTTAAATTATGCATTAGTTTATTAGTTTGGTTTCCGTTCTTTGAGATTTGGCCTAATTATACATCTCTCCCAATTAACCGGTGTCCCAATTAAGCGGAATCCACTGTATATATATATATATATTTTGAAAAGATTATATCCAGCTCAATTCATATAGAGACTTTGTTGGAATGATCATGAAACAGTTTTGAAATATGTACAGGAATTTGAACAATAAGTATTTTCTAATAATGAACCAGAGACTGTTAAAACTTTATTTGATATAAAAATAAATAAAATTGAAAATGTGTGGATAAAGTGTAAATTAAATATAAAAAAGGCTTCAGACTTCTTTTCAAATAAATAGTTCTCATGTTGAAACCATTGATAGACTGTAGTTTGTATTTGACATTTTTGAGTTTCATTTAAAATAATAAATGTTTCCAATTTGAATTGAATAAAGGCTTGCATTGACATGAAAATTTAGTGTTTAGTATGTTTAAAAAAAATTTGATTTTATGAATCTCTCTAAGTTGGACACTTCTCTAACTTGAACACATTTTGAAGGAACCAAATGTGTCCAACTTAGACAGGTTTCACTGTATTATCATCAGAAATAAGAGTTGGTCAAAGTTGAAAATTAATCATATATCAATCAAATAACCTATGAAGAACTAAGAAGTAATTGGAAACTCCCAAATTTAAAATTTATGTTATCTAGTTTAAGAAAATTCATTGAATCATTTACATTTTATAATTAGTAGAATTTTGTAATAATCTATTTTTTTAGTGCAAATATTAGTACAAGATCATATAAATATCTTTCTTACTGTAAGTTCCTTTGTGTTATTCATCAAAATTTGTCATATCTGGTGAGGGAAAACAGAACTTAAAATAATAAATTTCTTTGTCCTACTATGGGAGAGAGAGAAAGAAAGAAAGAGAGAGAGAGAGAGAGAGATCACTGAATTTTCATCTTCTTGCTAAGATAAATAAGAGTATTTTCTTGTCGAGTGAGATGCTTGTTGAAGAAGATGACTGTCCAGGGAGACAATCACATATGCATTTGGGTGAGTGCAATGCTTGAGCAGCCAAGGGACAGCAGAGTGATTAGAGAAGATGTACTTAGTTAAAGAAACTATACCCCATCCCATCAGGTGGCAGATCAAGAGACAAAGGGAATACAATGGATACATCAGACAGTTTGGAAAACAAAGAATTGGAAACTTAGAAGTCAAATAATTCTCTCTCTCAGATATGTGATCATGGTTCAGAAGAATAGCTCTTCCAGATAGTCAATATCTTTAACACTACCAATCTTGTTCTAGCTAAGCCTTTGTCAATATATTTTAACTAAATTTAGTATAGTATTTAGTTAACAAAATTTAGATCCATATTATAATCTTTATTCATTTTTTTAAATAATTATATTTTATTTATTATGTATATATATGTCTGTGAATCATTTCACCATTCCTGGATCCACGTGCCTCAGTATTCTAAATTTTATCCATTTCAATCACTAATTATTTTCTAATATTTCTGATCTGTAGGGACTGTGCAATGAGCCTATATATATATACATGATCCCTACAAACCCTAGCATTATAAATTAATTTAGAAATAACTGAAATTACTGATTAAACTAAATTTAGCCAATTGGCTCTTAAGCCTATATATATACATGATCCCTACAAACCCTAGCATTACAAATTAATTTAGAAATAACTGAAATTACTGATTAAACTAAATTTAGCCAATTGGCTCTTCTATTGACTAATAACTAAACTAGAAATTTTAATATTTATATAAAAATGAAATTTCTCCTGATTTGGAAATGAACAAAGGACCCTTAAAACAATCCCTAACATCCCATTAACTGGACCACCAGGATATCATGCAAATTTTCCTCTTCAGAGAGCTTATATGACAGAACTTTAGACATATATATTGAAAGGCCAAAAAGCTACAGTTGGCCATTAATATTGAACTTTATTTGAAAAACTGAGATAAACAGAGGGGATATTCAAGAATTTATAATATAAATATTAAATAAAGAAATGAATAACAAAATACTAATAATTAAGAATCAATACTGTTAAAAAATATAAATAACTAAACTGCATTATCATCTTTTAAAAGATAACAAAAATGATACTAAAGAAAATTTATATTGAATTATATCAAAAACTTAATTGATGCTATTTATTATCAGTAACTTAACAACTATGCATTTTTAATTATTGGATAAAAATGTTGGAATATAATTTTTCAATAAATGAAGATCTGTCACAAACTGAATAGAACACCATTATTATTTAATTTGTCTATTGTAAAATTATAATTAATTATTAAATTATAAACACTTTTTCCATATGCATGAAAATTTTATGATGATAATCTTAAATGCAATACATGAATTTTTCAAGAAACATGCTTTCAATTAGAAAGATAATCAAATTTATTTTCTTTAAAACTTTTTATGAAAAATGATTATATATAATAATTTTATGAAAATTCATTCATTCATTTAAAATCTTTTAAAATTTTAATAAAAATAATTTAAAACTTACTCCCATTTGTTTAAATTTGGATCTAAGTTCATTTGGAGTCAAACGATATTTATCAAGGCCATCATTCCAATAGATGCGTTCCAAGACTTCAAGATTACCTCCTACTAACCAATCACCACTTTCATAGATCATCTAGAGAAATTTAATTTTAGTTTTACTTTGATCTAAATACAAGTTAATGAAACATTATAAAAATAGTAATTAACTAAGAAATATTAAAATTTTCTATATAAGTAATTCAGTAAAGTGTCTATAAAAACTATCAACATTCCTCATAAACTACTATTACAAACAAAGTTCATATTGAACTATATGAATTCATTCTAAGTTCCATGTTCTAAAACTGAATACTTATGTAATCGTTACAGCTGAAGAGGGCGAAAAATATGCTGAAAATGTTTCTGAATATTACAGTGTATAATTTTTATTCATTTAATTTTTTGGTCTGCTCCATTGTGCTAGAATTTATGAATTCATTCTATATATTGGGTTGTTTGGAAAGTAATTTCGTTTTTTTCCCACCAGTTAATTGTATTTTTACCCACCAATTTCATTCCTAAGCCATATTGTCATTGTAAATTTCAACATCTGACATTTCAAGATATATTTATAAAAATTTCTTTTTTGATTTTGTGCAGCAGTTTTTTCTGGTGTCCTATCAAAAATGGAAAACAAAAAGGAGCATTTTCGGCATGTTTTGCTTTTTTATTACTGAAAAAGTAAGAATGCTGTTCAAGCAAGTAAAAAGTTATGTAAAGTGTAGGGAGAAGATGTGTTAACAGAATGCCAGTGCCAAAACTGGTTTGCAAAATTTCATTCTGACAATTTTGATGTTATAAAGATGCACCACATGCAGGAAAGTTAGTTGAAGCTGATATGACAAAATAAAGGTATTGGTTGAAGCAAACCACTGAATAACAAGATGAGAAATTGCTACAAGATTGAATTTATTGAATTTGACCATTCATGACCAATTGAAACATTGATATTCGGGTTCCACATGTTCTCAAAGAAAGATTTGCTCCATCGCACTGACATCTGTGATTTGCTGCTCAAACATGAAGAAAATGATCCCTTTCTGAAGCATATCAAAACTGCTGATGAAAAATGTATTGTTAACAATAAAGTTGAACCCAAGCAATCATGGAGCAGAAGAAATGAACCAGTTCAAAGTATTACAAGACCCCATATTTAAAAAAATGATGCTCTTTGGTGGGATTTCAAGGGAATTGCCTTTTTTTGAGCTGCTTCCAGACAATCCCACAATTAATTTGGAAGTGTACTGCTATCAATTGGACAAATTGAGTGATTCCATCAAACAGAAGAGGCCAGAATTGATTAACAGAAAAAGCATAGTGTTTCACCATGACAATGCCAAACTTCATACAAGTTTGATGACTCACCAGAAATTGTTACAACTTGGATGGGATGTGCTACCATACCCACCATATTCGCCATATCTGGCACCCTCCGATTATTACTTATTCTAGACTTTACAAAATTCTTTAGATGACAAAACACTTAGTTTAAATGATGATGTCAAAAATCACTTGGTTCAGTTTTTTGCAAGAAAAGATCAGAGATTCTACAAGCATGGAATCATGTTACTACCAGAAAGATGGCAACATATGTTGGACCAAAATGGTCAATATATAATTAATTAACATTTTATATACTATAAAAAATTGTCATTCATTTTCATGAAAAAATGAAATTACTTTCTGAACAACCCAATAACAAAATAAATATAAAAACACTTTCATAAGTTAAATCTTAAGATGACTGTGAAAGTATTATATTTTGTGTTATAAAATTGATTTTTCATAATTGATTCATTGAACTTCATAAACCATTTCTATAAAGAAAAAATTATAAGATATCCCTCAGTTTAACAGATTAGGTTAATATTATTTGCACAAGTAATAGGAGAGAATGTTTACATGCAACATATTGTTTTTATAAATATTTGTAGAAATTACATAATATTGCATCAATTAAGATTATTATTTTCTGTGAAAATAATAATCTCTCTCTCAGATATGTGATCATGGTTCAGAAGAATAGCTCTTCCAGATAGCCATCAGACTCAATCATCATCATAATCCTTATTCATCATCAAAAAAAAAATCATCATATCCTTATTCATCTCAATCTTCCATTGAGATGAATAAGGATATGAAAATAAATGCAAAAATGATGTAATGAAAATAATATAAATTAAAATAAAATATTCAAGAATCCCTTGATTAGTACAGATTTGAATAATGCGGTTTTGATTAGTGCACAAAAAAAATTTGAGACTACCTTAATTTAACATATGTGGTGTCAAATTTTATTACTGCGCTTTAACAAGTGTGATTTTTTTGTTTTGCAAACCTTCTGAAGTGTTGGCAATTGAATCTCAGGGATTGTAGTCTACATGATTAGAGCACTACAATAAATTTATTTATTTATTTTTTCAATTCTATTAATATTATGACTTTTGTCATCTAATTGTTATATTTAAATTCATTCATAATTTTATTTATTAATAAATTTAGTATGAATGGCAACTACCTAATTAATATTAGGTAGTTGCCATTCAAAATTTATGCAATTTTGTAAAAAAATTTATGCATTACAAAATTTATGCAACTTTGTAAAAAAATAACTTTTTTGTAAAAAATAAATTTTAATTCTAACTAAAAATTTTTAAATACCTATATATATTCCTCAATGATTTAAAGTACATGTAATGCAATATAGATACGTTTCGAGAGAGGGAAAAAATACATGTTTATAATTTTGATATTTTTCAGGATTCATTATAAAATACATGTTTATAATTTTGATATTTTCCAGGGAAAAAAAATACATGTTTATAATTTTGATATTTTCCAGGATTCATTATATTTATTCCCATTGGTTTTTTAGTTTGATTAGTGCGGTTTTGATATATGCAAGATCGGAAGAGCAATACATGTTTATAATTTTGATATTTTCCAGGATTCATTAATTTATTCCCATTGGTTTTTTAGTTTGATTAGTGCGGTTTTGATATATGCAAGATCGGAAGAGCTATTAGTTTATTAGTTTGATTAGTGCAGTTTTGATATATGCAATGTATTGCAAGGATTTATTAAACGCAACTAATCAAGGGATTCTGTAATCATTTTACAAAAGTCAATAAAATTTTGATTCCTAGTTGTTATATATTTCATTTCATATATTTAATAAATATATGAAATGAAATATTTCTCTATATTTCTGATATTTAATAAAGATGTAGTTATATATAAGTATCTAATTTATCATATTACTTCAAATTTACACTGCAGTAGGATTTTAAAATTGGAAAAAATAAAATGATTTTATAATAGGTATTGAAAAAAAGAAACATTTTTATTTACTTAAACAGGTACTAATATACATAATAAGCTACATAATTTATTGAGAATCTTCTTCAGATATACTATCACTTTCGTTTTTTTTTTTTAAATAGCGCCAGGTATCTTCTCCCAAACATGTTCTAATCAATCTTTCATCAATTCTGTTGTCATCCATGCATTCTTTTGTGCTCAAACCTTACAAAAATTTTCCTTGGGTTCAGTTTTTTTGTTTAAAATAATAAAAGGTGGCAATTTGCAGTTATAAACATCATTATGGTAATTCATGATTTCTCTTATAATTAAAATATGGTCAGATACAATGCGATTCTACCAGCTACTATTAAACAGTAACTGGATTAAATCAGAATACAAATGGGGACCACAAACAAACTATTATCATTGGTCATAATACTATGTGCATGCATAGAGCATAAATCAAAAACCGGAACATTGGGGAATGGGAGATAGGAGAAATAAGATGTTAAAATATTCACTTTGAATTTAAGCTGCACCCAAAATTTTTATCTTAAAAATTTGAATAAAATTGCAGCTTAAATTCGAAATAATATGGTATTTCATTATATTTACAAATAATTTTTTCTGGATTATTCAGAGTTTTAGATAATCTGCATAATGACTGACCCAGATACATAAATCTTTATAAGTCAATTTTTGAATTTTAAAAAACTAATAAATACAGTAAGACCCTGCTTAACGCTGCCCCGTTTAACACTGTTTCGATATAAAATGCTTTTTTCGAATTTTATATTTTTATTGATTCACTTTGGCATGGTTTTTCAAACCATTATTCTTACATAAATCTTAAATTGAAGGAATTCATTGCATTGATATTTCTATGCTATCTCCCAGTGCATTTAATATCAGTGCATGCAATACATATGAAAGTCAGCTACAGTCAGAATTCATATTTATGATGGATCATCAATGTTATTTTACAGAAATAAAAATAACAATTATCCCATTTTAGTTGTTTTAAGCTGAATGTTGTCTCTTTAAACTATAGTTCCTTGAAATTAGGATGTTATTCTTTCATCAATATTTTTTCATTGTTTATAGCTTACTGCAACGTGATTACTGCCTTTTCGTTCTTAAAACTTTTTATTTTCTAATTTCAAGAATTTTTCATGAATGATTTATGAATACAAATCGGCTTTTTATTTTCTAATTTTAAGAATTTTTTCATGAATGTTTTATGAATACAAATAATTTTCTAATTGCGAATTTTTTCACGAATGATTTATGAATACAAATCGATATTACAATAAAGTTTACTGCAGTCTGATTACTGCTTTTTGTTCTTAAAACTTTTTATTTTCTAATTTTAAAATTTACTGCATTTTGTTCTTAAAACTTTTTATTTTCTAATTTTAAGAATTCATGAATGATTTATTATGAATCTCAAATCGATATTAACAATAAAATGCCTATAATTAATGATGCTTTTTGTTCTTAAAACTTTTTATTTTCTAATTTTAAGAATTTTTTCTGATTACTACTCTTTGTTCTTAAAACTTTTTATTTTCTAATTTTAAGAATTTTTTCATTGAATGAATGAATACAAATCGATATTAGCAATAAAAAATGTCTATAATTAATGATAATAGTAATAATATATGTTACAAAATAAAATTTAAAGAAATGCTATGTATATATATATTTATTCACGTAATAATACATGTTACAAAATAAAATTTAAAAAATGTTATGTATATTATAGTAATAATACATGTTACAAAATAAAATTAAAAAAATCCTATGTATACAGTAATAATACATGCTACAAAATAAAATAAACAAAAATGCTACGTATATTGAATTGATATTAGCAATAAAAAATGTCTATAATTAATGTAATACAATAGGTAACGATATTTAGCAATAAAAAATGTCTATAATTAATGTAATACAATAGTAATAATAAATAAAATATGTCTATAATTAATGTAATACAATAATAATAATACATGTTCAATAATAAAATGTCTATAATTAATGTAATACAATAGTAATAATACATGTTACAATGTCTATAATTAATGTAATACAATAGTAATAATACATGTTACAAAATAGATATTAGCAATAAAAAATGTCAATAATTAATGTAATACAATAGTAATAATACATGTTACAAAATAAAATTAAAAAATGCTATGTTATATTACAGTGGTACCTCGATTAACGACAGTAATCCATTCCAGGATTACCGTCGTTAACCAAAACTGTCGTTATCCAAGGCACAATTTCCCATAGAATTTAATTGAAAATTGATTAATTCTTTCTGGCTCCTTCCCACAACCATAGTAAGTATTAAAAATGCAGATAAACTTATTTAAAATGTTCTAAAAATATGGAATATATCATTTATTTATTATATTATTTTTAATGTCCTAAAAATATGGAAAATATCATTTATTTATTATATTGTTCCGTCTCCTTCCCACAACCATAGTAAATATTAAAAATGCAGATAAAACTCATAAAAATGTCCTAAAAATATGGAAAGTATTATTTATTTATTATATTTGCTACAAATAAAAATTAACATTAATAAAATGAATTGTTCATGAAAACAGTTTTTAATTAATATTAATAAAATCAATTGTTTATGAAAACAATTTTTAATTATCAATCTTCACCAGACGAACAATTGTGCTCATTTTTAGGAGTTTTTTGACGTAGACACTGATTAGCAGCTTACAGATTCAACAATTATTATACAGATAAGATTTGATTTTGCCTTTTGATGGCTGAACAAACAGTGACACGCCTCGCCGATTTATTGTCTATATGAACTGTGGGATCTCGGGAATATAACTAACTGTCTATATAACGAATTGTGGGACAGACATTTTTTTTCTTCTAATGGAAACTGAAACTGCGACATCACACAACTTGCAGGTATCAAGAAATATATAACACAATAAAATCAGACTGTTTGCAGAATTTAAAATAATAATCGTCTAGAAATCGTCTTTAAGAAACTAAATTCTTATTTAAGCTGCACCCAAATTTTATATCTTAAAAATTTGAATAAAATTGCAGCTTAAATTCCAATAACCAAGACATTTTTTTCTTGCAGCCACTCGTTGTTAACCAAGTATGTCGTTATCCGAGGCTGTCGTTAACCAAGGTACCACTGTATTTTTATTCACTGTCCTGTTTCACCTATAATCATTATTTACATGTTAAAATAACCTTGTTTAACGCTGTTTCATTTAACACTTTTTTCCTTGGAATGTGTCCCATGTGTTAAATGGGGTCTTACTGTAATAAGAAAATTGGCTTGGACAAAAAAAATCATAAAGTAATAATAAGTAGTGTAATAAAAATTAACACTAAAAATTTTGAACTATAGAAAACAGAGATTGAGAAGTATCAGCCTTAGCCCATGAAGCTTCATTTTTGGAAATATACAGTATGTTTGGATTTATTTTAAATTTTCTTGTCACAGAATGAAAATGTATTAAAAATGAGCTAGATTGAAGAGAGTTTATAACCGTATATTCTTTTAAAATTAGAACTGGAAAAGAAAAAGTATTTTTATCACAACATGAAAGGCTCATGTTCTCTATATTTCTGATCAATTTTATATTAATAATCATTATATTCATTTACAGATATGAACTAATAACACTCTGATAATTCTTAATTCTGACAAGGCAAAATATAATTTCTGAAAAAAAAAATAGATGATAAATTAAATTTTCCTCAAAACTATTACTTTACAATAAATTATTTTTGGATAAGCTATGTAAATTCATGCTCTATAATAATCAATCACAAAAAAACCAAACAGTTTTATAAATTAAATAATTTATTATAAGCAATAACAGCATTTTTGACCAGTTCAACTGTCTATCATCAATTTATTTATAATTATTATTACTATAACATAACTGATGATGATCAACTGAAATAATCAAAAACATTATCATAATTATTAAGATATTGATAATGTTGTTATGATATTAGCATTATCATAATAATAATAAATTATTATTTCAAAATTATTATGAAATGCTTAACTTTTTTGTGAATGATTTATTTATGAATATTTATCCAACATGAATAACATAGCAAACTAACATCTTATTAAATATTTAAAAAAGGCTTAACATTGACATCTTGCAATATTTGCATTTGTCTTTAAATTTCATATGAATGTCTCTCTATATTATTTTGTTAATTAGAATTTTATTTTTTGTGCTTTGAATATTGACATGATCAAATTTTGAAATCAGACTAATGTAACAGTTTTGAATAAATTTTGTGCAAATATTAATATAGTATAGTATAAGACTTAAAAAAATATAGACAGATTATATTTAATCATTCTATTATTTGATTTACAAAATATTTATTCTTACTTGGTGATGCATTTTTTAGTTTACAAAAGTAAGAGACATTATATATTATTCTTACAGTTAAATTCTTTGGAGTGGCATGGGAATAATGGCTCATATGCAAGATATTTTTGTTTATATAGTTATATAATGAAGGTGTTGATATTCTATTCCTGTTTAACAAGATAGTCTGAGATTCTGGTAAGTTGTTTCTGGTTTATGAGCTTTGTTTTCTGTATTTTCTGATATTTTATGTTACTGAAGATATATATATATACAAGGGAATATATATATATATATATATTATATATACTGAAGATATATATAATAGGTTTAACAAAAAGTTAATCTACTCTTTATTTGTATATTTGAATCACAGCTACTTAAATAACAGCAGCTCTAGTTTAAATATAAATGGTACAAAAGAGCCAAAAGTTACATAAGTAAATATAACTTTTGGTTCTTTTATATTCTAAAAATCAAACAAAATATTAAAAGTTTAGAAAAATATATTTTGAAGCTTTAGATGGTTTGGCATTTATGATTTGCTATACTTTAATTAAGAATAAAGAAAATATTTAATTGTTATTATATAAAAATTTGATATTTTAATTTATAATTAATTTAATAAATTCTTATTTGTTGTTGTACTGTTATATTTAAGAACTAAACTATTATTTACTTAATTTCTCATTAAAACATAATAATGTTCTGAAAATAAATTAGATCAAATTAATCAAGATACATAAAAATTAATTTTCAAATAATTCCAGAATTTAAAAGATGATCAAATTCTTCATAAATATGATTCATAGAAATTTTATCATATTTTACTAGAATAAAAAAATAAAAATTCAAACCTTAATATACGGATGATTTTTATTTGATGTTCCAAATTGTCTAGAGCAACGTTCTTCTTTTCTATGTTCGTAAAATTCTGGATTTCGTAAAATTGCATAACTTTTACCATTGTAACGAAGTGCAAATGCAGAACAATCTTCAAGTCTTTCTTTATCCTCATTAGATATTGGTAACACTATTGGTATAGATTGATTCACAACCCCACCTAATAAATTTAAAAAAGATCCTTCAACTCTTGAATATTAAATATTTTATTAATGTAAGATTTTTATAATCTATATTACCTTCTAAAAGACAACCAAAATGCTGACACTGTAAATACTCTCTTTCTCTCATAAAACCACAGAGTGGGGTAGCCCATCCTTCACTTAAGATTTGAACCCATTGTAGATCAACAGTTGTTATTTCAACTCCCTGAAGGGCATCAGCTTCTTTACGAGCAGAATTAACTCTATTTGGTGGAACAAATAATTCTTTCACAGTATCTAATACAGTTTCTGGAATGATGCCCTATTTCCAAAAGAATGTAAAAGTTCTTAGAATGGATTTATTAAATTTAAGATAATTAAAAAATAATTAAAACAATTACAAACTTACTCTTTCTAGCAATAATTTTATTACTTGCTGAACTGAATCATATACACTTAATTTCCCTGCTTTGATAGCTAAATCAGGTTCACTAGGCTTCTCATAAGTTGAATCAATTCCAGTAAAGCCTAATATAATAATTTGGAATATTAATGATTTCATTATATAAAAATATTAATGATAATTTATTGAAATTCCTAGCACCTTTAATTTCTCCAGCTCTAGCCTTTCTATACAATCCCTTCACATCTCTCAGTTCACAGACTTCTAGAGGTGTGTCTACAAAGCATTCAAAAAATGAAAGACCAGATTCTTCATGAATTAAACGTGCTTGAGTTCGATCCTATAAAATTAATTAAAGAGCAAAAACTAAATGATTTAATATTGACATCTATTAAATTTTTTAAAATTAAATCACCTTTGCAAAAGGACTTATAAAACTGGTCAAACAAACTACACCACTGTCAGCAAACAATTTTGCTACTTCTGCCACACGACGAATGTTTTCTTCTCTATCTTCAGGACTAAATCCTAAATTCTTTTTGAGACCTTGTCGAATATTATCTCCATCAAGTGCATAGGCTGGAATTCCAAAGGAGCACAAATAGTCTTCAACACCAAATGAAATAGTGGTCTTTCCAGCACCAGAGAGCCCTATTTATCAAAAAAAAACTTCTACCTATAGTATAGAAGGTAATAATTGTACAAATAAATATTATATTCATCAAAAAGCTTCATTAGTAATAGCAAAAGCTTTCCATTTACATCTTGTAACAATCTCTATTCTAACAAAATATTTTCATTTATTTTTTTCTATTCATAAAGCTATGATGAACTGTAAAGCTTTTGCCATAAATGAAATTTTATTAAAATTTAGATGACATTATACATGTATATTTAATGATTTTATATAATATAAAATCATTAAATAAGTAAATAAATATATATCTTCATTTAATGTCACTTCACTTAATGTTGTTTCACTCTTACATCACAAGCAAAAACTAAATTAATTAATTAACAATTGAACTTTATAAGGCAGCAGATTGCAATATAGTAGTATTTTCTTATGTTTCCTGAATAAGAGACAGAAAATGTATTGGAAATCTATAGTATAATTGTAGAAAACCAGATAACACATTTGTTATGAGTACTAATTCAAGTTGGGAATATTATATTTAGAACTCTCTGATTATACTATAGTTATAACAATGATTAAAATCTTGCTCTATTAGTTTTAACTCTCTATCTTTACATCGGGAATCTTCTGAATAAAGTGCTAAATGCCGACATTTTATAGGTCATTAGATCTTTTGACCATGCTAGTAAAATTATGGATATATAAGTCAACTTTTTATATATTCCTGTTATGTACTCATCTCTTGCCTATTTACCTGTATGTCAAGATAATAAAAATTTTCATTTTATACTTGGTCAACTATTAACTTTAAAAATCCTAAAATACCATCTGACAATTGTCATGTTATTTCTTCCACTTTTTCATCATCCCTCCATAATATGCATGAATCATTAGCATATCTTAGAGTTTTATACTTTGCCTTTAATATTTAATAACTTGTTCTTTATATCTAACTACTATTTCTACCATGAGCTCTGTTAAGGGGCCATCAATGAGAATGTGGAAAGTAAGATATGAATTATTAGCAATATACTGTATATGCTATAAATAGATGCTAGTAAATGGCTGATTAATGTATCATGACATTATCCAATCTGAATAAAGTGACTTCTGAATTGAGATTTTCTAATAAAGTTAAAGAATTATTGTATCTATTTTTGATACAACTGTAAAAATTATAATTACAGGCCTAATTTTTAAATTATTATTATTGCAAAAATAAATTATTTGATTATTTATAGTATTCTGTGAGCAAAAAAAAAATATAAATTGTCTGATAGATTTATGTAAATAAGCTTGAGTGCAAGCCACCATCTAATTTGCTTATTTAATTAAGCCAACAACTGATTTTGATCAGTTAAGGCAATGTGAATCAAAAGTGACATTAGTCTTAGTGATATTATTGAATTGTCAATTGACTAGATAGATATTTTCTTATATCATGAATGAAGGTTCATCATTTAATTAGTTTACAATTTATTTGATAGTTGAATTATTATTTGATATCTTATTCTTTTTTGGTTATTTGCTTGTAATTAAACAAATTTAGTTTACGATTTATTTGATAGTTGAATTATTTGATATCTTATTCTTTTTTGGTTATTTGCTTGTAATTAAACAAATTAGCTTACAAAGTTAGGATATAGGTGATGTATATTGTAAAATATATTTATTTAGTATTGGTTTTAAGACTGAAGAGGGTACTGATAGCCGAAATACATATCTACATCATGGTTGATTGCAAAATATATTTTTAAGATTTGCAATTTGATAACTGTCTAATTTGTTGCAATGTAAAAGATGTAATAAATAAAGGAAAATCTACAAAGAAGTCTAAGTAAATGTATTAAACAAATTATTTACTAACTTGTTTGTATTTTATTGTTATTTCAATAAAGCTTGTTAATACCATGTTTTTTGTAAATTTAATAAATTATTTTTAACAACCTACTTATTTTGGTATTTATTCTATTTTAAATGCAGTAATTTCTTTTTGTGATTTTTGTTCTACCTCATGTTCACAATTGCTTTAACAATCACAGAATTCTAGTTGTTAATTGTATTATTTAGTGCTAAAATAATTATTATTTTAGAATTTATTTTTCCAGTAGTTTAGAAAATTTGGACAGGGTGGACTCTAGAAAGTTTGCAAAGTTGTGACTCTACAAAGAAATTATATTCATGGAATCAGAAGATACTTCATTGAGAATACTATCAGAACAGCCAGAGAACGTATAAGCAAGCACTTGGCTTGTTCATAGTCATCTGTTTCATGATACAGAATGGTTCATGATCATCATACAAGATTAAGCTATCCACACAGAAAAGTTATAAAAACATTTTAAAGGACATTTCAAGTTGATAAATACAGACATTAAATTGTATGATCAATAAACAGAATGTTCTAAATCAAATGACTCAATTTAATTCAGTAGTTTGCTTAAAAATATGAGGACTCCAAATTAATTTCTTATTTGAATAAAGTTTATCCTCTCACATCAATTTAATATATCAAAATTTATCATTAATATATCAGATAATATAATACCAAAGAATAATATTAAATTAAAAAATCTATACTTAAGATTTTTCTTTAACAGACTTTCCTACTGTTAAATTATATTATAAATAAATTATTATTGAAAAATAATAATAAATAGGACATACTAAAATAAGATACATCTATTAAGTAAAGTAATATATTTTATGAAATAAGAAATTTCAACAAACTATAAGCATTAGATTTCAAAATAAGATTTGTTTTAAAGTATCAATATATACAAAATCTAAAAAAGAGAAAACATTCTGTTTACTAAAATCACATTAAACTAAAGCACAAAGAGCAGTGAACTAGACAGTAATATTTATTATACAGTGGTAAAAACGTTTTCGGTACACTATGATACCATCCTCAGTTATGCATACATTAGAACAGTTTTTTACTTTCTAGTTCACTGCTCTTTGTGCTTTGGTTTAATGTGATTTTAGTGAGACCTGTATTAAGGAGTTTTGGAGTTCTCTAGATTTTGCATTCTGTTCATTTTGACTAAGACTATTTAAATTATTAAATGATTTCAATTAAATTTTAAATATTGAATTTATTAGGAAATAGAACTGGAAAATTAAAAAATTTTCATCATTGTATACTTTTTAATTATATATTATAATAATAAATCAAACTTTTCAATTTCAAATTCTTAAACTTAGTAAAAGGAAATATATGCTTTTTTTAACATTAAAATTATGTTTATAGCAAAATCAATACTTTGTTGGAATTTACAACTAGCCAAACAAATCATCCATTTTCAGAAATGTTTTGCTTTTTGAAGTATCTACATAATTTCTTTATAAATGAATAGTTATCCTGATATGTATCAAAATTTCAAATTATTTTTTCTGTTTACTTCATTATAAAAATCATTTAATATTATAAAAAAAAGCAATGTCAGGAAAGAAATAAATCTAATTTTTATTTCTTTCTTGGAATTTAATAATTCAAAAACAAAATACTGGTAAATAAATATTAATACTGTATTACTTCGAATTTAAGCCGTACATATTATTGAAATTTTTAAGACAAAATCTGGGTGCGGCTTAAATTCAAAGTGAATAATTTTTAACATCTTATTTCTCCAGATCTCCCACTCCCAAACGATCAGGTTTTTGCTTTACGCTCTAAACATGAGCATAGTATTATGACCGTTAATAAGAGTTTATTTGGCGGTCCGCCGTTCGTAGGTTTCTGGTTTAATCCAGTTGCGGTTTGATAGTAGCTGTGTAGAATCGCATCGTATCTGGCCAAATTTTAATTATAAGAAAAATCACGCGAATACTATAATGCTGTTTATAACCGCTGACAGAAACAAATTGCCACTTTTTATTATTTTAAACAAAAAACTGCACCTAAGAAAATTTTCCTAAGGATGTTATAATTTGACTACAAAAGAATGCATGGATGACAACAGAATTGATGATAGATTGATTAGAACATATTTCGGAGAAGAGATCAAACATGTTCTAATCAATCTCAATGAATTAGGTAGCTTATTATGTATATTAGTCCTTATTTAAGTAAATAAAAATGTTTCTTATTTTTCAATACCTATTGTAAAAAATTTTTTAAGGATGTTAAAATTCGATTACAAAAGAATGCATGGATGACAACAGAATTGATGATAGATTGATTAGAACATATTTCGGAGAAGAGATCAAACATGTTCTAATCAATCTCAATGAATTAGGTAGCTTATTATGTATATTAGTCCTTATTTAAGTAAATAAAAATGTTTCTTATTTTTCAATACCTATTGTAAAAAATTTTTTCCCAATTTTCCAATTTTTAAATCCAACTGCGGCTTAAATTCGAAGTAATACAGTAAAATCAATTTGTCAAGATTATTTTCAATACTTGATATTTAATTTTATTTTCCTTTCAAATAGATAGTGATATCATACTAAAAAAATAGGAATGTTAATATGATATTAAAATATGGATTAGAATTTAAACAATAGAATATTGTTTAGACTTTTATTACACCTCCAAAGCAAGATGTCTAAATGATATTATAGTGTTTATTTTATGATCTGAAATTTTCTACATATTAAATAAACTTTATTTCAATTATTTTTTTATGGACTTTTTATCAACATGTATTTAATGATGAAATTATGTATATCTTACAGTAAAAGAGATTAATCTAGTGGTTATGTATAATCATTAACAGTTTCAATAAAAGTGATGAATTTTTTTATATATTGTGAATATATCACATTTACCAGTGATAATGCATACTCGCTGGTTCATAGTGGTAGGTAAATGTGTAAATGTTGGTAAATTTGGTAAATCACTGGTAAATGTGATATATTGTGAATATATCACATTTACCAGTGATAATGCATACTCGCTGGTTCATAGTGGTTGTAATATGATAAATTGTACTTAATTAATCAAATTTACTGGACATTATGTTTAATTCCCAATCTAGGATATTAAATTTGATTAATAATGCATTCTCGTTGAGTAATAAAGTAATTCATTCCATTCCTGTTTAAAGATGAATTTATTACACAGTCAAGGAAATAAGATCTCACTTGGTTCGAGAAATAATTGCAAATGAAGGCATGGAAATTAGAGTTGACACCCAGATAAAGATGTCTATAAAATTTGAACACGATAGGCCCAATATTTTTGTATATGACAAAACAAGAAAATTGTGTCTTATTGAGATCAAAATCACAAATCAAGATTTGTTAACAATTAAAAATGAAAAATGAGGAAATGTGATTTAATGACATATGAACTGAGCATGATATGTGATGACTAGGGATAGTTTTGAAACAACTTATCACAAAAATCATATCAGAGATATCGATTTGCCCCTAAACATATAAGCATATAACCAGACTCATATTCTCAAGAAGATTCTGGAACGTATCTTGTTTGAATTGCAAATTTGGAGCGGAAGGTGTGGAAGATGATGTTGAAAATGTACTGAAACGGTTAGAGGTAATCAAAGTTAAAGGAGAATACATGTTAATGGAGCTGTTATAAAAGTGAAATAAGAGTAACCTTATAATTAAATTATTAATTAAAACAAGAAAAAGGTGGGAAACTTCATATTTATCAAATTTATGAACTATATTTTGAAAATTAAGCAAAAATCACTGTAAAAGTAATATTTTCAGCAAATTTATTTATCAAATTTACCATCTTCATTTGGGAATTATATAAAATTGCCGATAAGAGTGAGAAATTTAGTGAAATTTATCAAACCTACCAAGATGATTGATGATTATGCTTTAATAACCAGCAATTATGTATAATCACTAATTAATCACTTTTACTTTAACATACACATCTATTATTATTTTATAATAAATGGCATAGCTTCAGATTAGTATTCAAAACAAATATTTATAAAAAAATCAATATTACATTTCAAAAATTTATTTAATATTGTAAAATATGATATAAATTTTTTAAATTTTAAACTGTATAAAATTTTAGATTTTAATCATTCTGTTAACAAAATGATTAAAATTCTTGAGAATTTAAGGATAATTTTTAATTTAAAACAAATATATAATTAAATCAAATTTATTTATTTTTATATAAATAGCATGAATAGCATTCAATTAGAAAAATTTTAATAAATAAATATAGTAATTTAATTATGATAAAAAATAAAATTACCGGTAAACCATATTGTGCATCCTCTGAAACCTCCTCTCTGGCCTATAATTTGACCTCGCTTGTCTCTGGAGACATGATGCACTTGATAAGTTACATTTGTTGCTTTCTGTTGACTCTAAAATTATATTAAAATACATTATGCTATTATATATTAAATGAATTATAAAACCACAATGCATACTTTTAAAACTGCATTTTAAATTATTATTAATTCAGTAAAAATGCAAAATATTTTTCAACTAAATTAGTTCTGTAGAACATGCTGACCATAAAATTTAGCATGAATTATCACATTTCAAATTACAATATTACTTCAAATTTAAGCCGCCCTTGAATTTAACCTGCACTAGAATTTTAAAATTGGAAAAAATAAAAATGATTGTATAATAGGTATTGAAAAATAAGAATCATCTTTATTTAAATAGGTACTAATATAAGAAATTTCAAACAGCCTTTAAGCAAGGAACATTCAAACTTTAATTTGGTATAACGTTTTCGGACTCACAGTCCTTCTTCAGTACATGCTTCTTCCTGGTACAGTCTAAACATCGAATACCATTATAGAACCTACAATTAAATAGAATCCAATTATTTTTTTTTAACCAATTTAGAATATTAGAACATTGGGTTCAAAATTATTCAAAACATAATATATATCTACATAAGCAATGAATAACATACTATACTAATAAACTTTTACATATATATAAAAAAAATATATATAAATCGTATAACAAATTATATAAAAATATACAAAAATAAAACACATTTTTAGTAATGTCCTCCACAATATAAAGAAAAACTATGGTGTTCTCGTTATCCTCATGTTACCCCCAACTGGAGTTACTCCACACATATAATAGAGAACTGTCCTCATAATACCATTATCCTTGGAATACACATCATAAGGGCGTATCTTAATCACAGGTGAACCATCTTCATAAGTTATTCATAGCACTCCATATCCATGAGATAGGCAGATCTATCGGAGTGTTGTCATTAATAACATTATTGGTCTTTCTCTGTTTCACCAACTCAATAGTTTCATACGTAGTCAAGTCTCTACCATCTTGAATCATCTTAACAACAGCCACATTCTGACAATCTATTAAAAGATCTTGTTTGTAAAACTTGATTGCCAAGGCTGTTGTCATTCTCTCTGCTGCGATATCTGCTTTATGTTCACATAATCGCTTAGATATTGTTCCTAGTAGTGCTACCTATATAGCACTGCTCACAGTTCTCACTATTATTAAATATAGGGATCGAATATATCCCCGATATCCTGTTACTGGGGATACTATCTTTCGCATTCCTGAGGCTATTAAATACCGTAGTCCCTCTCTTCCACACTATTTTATATTCCGAGTGTTTCAGGGTCTTATTAAGTACAGTGTGCAATGTCTTATGATATTTAATCTCTAAAAATCTGCGCGTGTCATTATCAGCCTGCCTATTTATATACGCAAATTGTGGATTAAGTATGTAACTGGAGACCTTCTTCCGGTTCTACACCCATCATCACCTCATAGCTATAACCAAACTTATACCCTTGGGTCAAGCTTGTTAGACTAGCGGTCTTTTAACTTATCACTCCATTTAGTGATATGTGTGCATGCTCTACTGAACATGGACCTAAAGACCGCTAGCTTATACGGGTAAGGGTCATGCTACCACGCTGGAAAAAAAACAGGGCTATAAGTGGGTTTCCTATAAATCTTAATAATATATTCACCACCCTCTGTTTCTACCCATATATCTAGAAAATGAAACCTACTAGATGAAACCTGCTCTGTTTTAACTTTAAGGCCTAGCATACGATCACTAAGCTTACTAGCAAGACTTTGGTCATAGCATGTACCCTTACATATAAAACAGATGTCATCCACATAACGGTTATACATCTTAAGTTCTGACCTAAAGGTATTTAGGACATTGGCTTCTTTATTACCTTACAATTAGCTCTGCCATTATTCCAGCTAGCGGCCCACCTATGGGGACACCTGTCCACTGCAGATAATAAGTATCCTGGAAGACAAAGTACAAGTTATACATAATGAGGTGGCATACATCTCTTATTATCATAGGATGACACTCTGATTGTGGGAGATGTTGAACTATAAACCTATACAACATAAGTGCAGCTAGTAGTTGTTGTGTAGATGGGTAGAGCGATTCATAGTCCATTATCGTATAGCTCTCCTGGGGTATTGGCCCAACCTCCAATAGACGATCTGTAAATTCAATGGAGGAATTCACACATATGGGTAGCCTTTAAGATGTTGCACAGTCCACGTCGCTATGGTTTTCTCAAGTTCATACAGAGGGGACGATTTCTTATCCACCATTGGTCTGATAGAGACAGGATTTTTATGGGCCTTAATATACCCGAATAGCATAGGCGCAAACAGGGATCTCACTGGTTTAACTTTCCATACCTTTGGGAATCTTCTAGACTTAAGGATGGTCATCACCTTGCTAGTAATCTTATCAGTGGGGTCATGATTGAGACGCATTGAATTAGACGACGTTATGAAGTCCGACAGGAGGCTACAATACAGTTCTTCCTGCAGGAGCACCATCTTCTTTGATTTATCGTCCCTAGTGCATATTATAGAGTTTTCTCTCATCCATTCCTTAGCGTAGGAAATACATGCCTTTTGTCTACTATTTCCACATTGGTACGCACAGACTTCCTTTTCTGGATAAGCTCCCAACGAACTTTTTCTTTATATATTTCATCATATCCTTGTAATATACGATACACTTGAGGAGCGATATCACAAATAGACGGGCCTGTCTGCAGAAGAAGATGTATTACATGAGAAGATCTCTGACCATGAAGTATGGACCTGCTATAATACAGGAGTTCTGTAGCGTATTGGTCACACATAATATGCTGAAGACGAGCATAAGGGGCAGGTATGTTAAGAAAATGAAATGCATACTAACCAAGCAGAATGCAAGGAAATATGCACTGCACATAGAGCTGGAAGATGTACTTGTGGTAATAGGTTATATAACGATCCCTGAACCAGTACAGGACTAATCAAAAATGGACCTATGACTGTTCTGCAGACAGGCCTGTCTATTTGTGATATCGTGCCTCAAGTGGATCGTATATTACAAGGATATGATGAAATATATAAAGAAAAAGTTCGTTGGGAGCTTATCCAGAAAAGGAAGTCTGTGCGTACCAATGTGGACAATAGTAGACAAAAGGCATGTATTTCCTATGCTAAGGAATGGATGAGAGAAAACTCTATAATATGCACTAGGGATGATAAATCAAAGAAGATGGTGCTCCTGCAGGAAGAACTGTATTGTAGCCTCCTGTCGGACTTCATAACATCGTCTAATTCAATGCGTCTCAATCATGACCCCACTGATAAGATTACTAGCAAGGTGATGACCATCCTTAAGTCTAGAAGATTCCCAAAGGTATGGAAAGTTAAACCAGTGAGATCCCTGTTTGCGCCTATGCTATTCGGGTATATTAAGGCCCATAAAAATCCTGTCTCTATCAGACCAATGGTGGATAAGAAATCGTCCCCTCTGTATGAACTTGAGAAAACCATAGCGACGTGGACTGTGCAACATCTTAAAGGCTACCCATATGTGTGAATTCCTCCATTGAATTTACAGATCGTCTATTGGAGGTTGGGCCAATACCCCAGGAGAGCTATACGATAATGGACTATGAATCGCTCTACCCATCTACACAACAACTACTAGCTGCACTTATGTTGTATAGGTTTATAGTTCAACATCTCCCACAATCAGAGTGTCATCCTATGATAATAAGAGATGTATGCCACCTCATTATGTATAACTTGTACTTTGTCTTCCAGGATACTTATTATCTGCAGTGGACAGGTGTCCCCATAGGTGGGCCGCTAGCTGGAATAATGGCAGAGCTAATTGTAAGGTAATAAAGAAGCCAATGTCCTAAATACCTTTAGGTCAGAACTTAAGATGTATAACCGTTATGTGGATGACATCTGTTTTATATGTAAGGGTACATACTATGACCAAAGTCTTGCTAGTAAGCTTAGTGATCGTATGCTAGGCCTTAAAGTTAAAACAGAGCAGGTTTCATCTAGTAGGTTTCATTTTCTAGATATATGGGTAGAGACAGAGGGTGGTGAATATATTATTAAGATTTATAGGAAACCCACTTATAGCCCTGTTTTTTTTCCAGCGTGGTAGCATGACCCTTACCCGTATAAGCTAGCGGTCTTTAGGTCCATGTTCAGTAGAGCATGCACACATATCACTAAATGGAGTGATAAGTTAAAAGACCGCTAGTCTAACAAGCTTGACCCAAGGGTATAAGTTTGGTTATAGCTATGAGGTGATGATGGGTGTAGAACCAGAAGAAGGTCTCCAGTTACATACTTAATCCACAATTTGCGTATATAAATAGGCAGGCTGATAATGACACGCGCAGATTTTTAGAGATTAAATATCATAAGACATTGCACACTGTACTTAATAAGACCCTGAAACACTCGGAATATAAAATAGTGTGGAAGAGAGGGACTACGGTATTTAATAGCCTCAGGAATGCGAAAGATAGTATCCCCAGTAACAGGATATCGGGGATATATTCGATCCCTATATTTAATAATAGTGAGAACTGTGAGCAGTGCTATATAGGTAGCACTACTAGGAACAATATCTAAGCGATTATGTGAACATAAAGCAGATATCGCAGCAGAGAGAATGACAACAGCCTTGGCAATCAAGTTTTACAAACAAGATCTTTTAATAGATTGTCAGAATGTGGCTGTTGTTAAGATGATTCGATGGTAGAGACTTGACTACGTATGAAACTATTGAGTTGGTGAAACAGAGAAAGACCAATAATGTTATTAATGACAACACTCCGATAGATCTGCCTATCTCATGGATATGGAGTGCTATGAATAACTTATGAAGATGGTTCACCTGTGATTAAGATACGCCCTTATGATGTGTATTCCAAGGATAATGGTATTATGAGGACAGTTCTCTATTATATGTGTGGAGTAACTCCAGTTGGGGGTAACATGAGGACAACGAGAACACCATAGTTTTTCTTTATATTGTGGAGGACATTACTAAAAATGTGTTTTATTTTTGTATATTTTTATATAATTTATGTTATACGATTTATATATATGTAAAAGTTTATTAGTATAGTATGTTATTCATTGCTTATGTAGATATATATTATGTTTTGAATAATTTTGAACCCAATGTTCTAATATTCTAAATTGGTTAAAAAAACTGCAATTGGATTCTATTTAATTGTATGTTCTATAATAGTATTCGATGTTTAGACTGTACCAGGAAGAAGCATATACTGAAAAGGGACTGTAATTGAGTCCGAAAACGTTATACCAAATTAAAGTTGGAATGTTCCTTGCTTAAAGGCTGTCTGAAATTGGATTCTATTTAATTGTATGTTCTATAATGGTATTCGATGTTTAGACTGTACCAGGAAGAAGCATATACTGAAAAGGGACTGTAATTGAGTCCGAAAACGTTATACCAAATTAAAGTTGGAATGTTCCTTGCTTAAAGGCTGTCTGAAATTTATCAAGTTGTAGCAAGTGGTTATTTCTATAAAGTAAGGTACTAATATACATAATAAGCTACCTAATATATTGAGAATCTTCTTCAGATATACTATCACATTAGTTTTTTAAAAAAAAGCAGCAGGTCTCTTCTCCCAAACATGTTCTAATCAATCTTTCATCAATTCTGTTGTCATCCATGCATTCTTTTGTGCTCGAACATAACACCCTTAGAAAAGTTTTCCTTGGGTACAGATTTTTTATTTAAAATTATAAAAGGTGGCAATTTGTTTCCATTAGCAGTTATAAACTGCATTATAGTAATTCGTAATTTTTCTTATAATTAAAATATGGCCAGATACGAAGCAATTTTACACAGCTGCTATCAAACAGCAACTGGATTAAATCAGAAAAGTACAAATGGGGGACAACTGAATAAACTGTTATCAACGGTCATAATACTATGCTTAGAGCGTAAAGCAAAAACCCGATCTTTGGGGAGTGAGAGATCGGCAGAAATAAGATGTTAAAATATTCGCTTTGAATTTAAGTCACACCCAAATTTTGTCTTAAAAATTTGAATGAAAAGTGCAGCTTAAATTTGAAGTAATACAGTAAATAAACAGCTTATTGGAAAATCTTAACTATCATATTCATTAACATTTTTATTTAAAATTAGTAAGTATTGCTTTTTATTTTTTTACATTTTATTTTCTATTATTTTTTCCTACTTTAAATTTTCATATAGTTCAGGGATGCATACTGTTTTGTTTTTTCAAAGTTTTTTGGTTAAGAACATGGTTGTAATTTGTCATATATTTTATTTTCCAGATCTTGCTCTTTCTAACTACTTTCTTTTTCAAAAGATGAAATTGAAACTGAAATAGAAAAGGTTTAACAATATTTTGGAAATTCAACAATGATTATGTGAAGTTCTTATTGAAATTTTGTTAAAAGATATATATATTTTCCATTGATTGCAAGATTACTGAGTTTATGTGTATTTAGCATTCATTCTATTTTTTTCATAATAAAAGACTTCTTACTGTAAAATCAAAATATAGGTATCGCTTATTATATGTAATCTCACTTTACGCGTTTTCACTATAACACGATTTTAAAAAGAAAATTAATTTTTTGAATTAAAAATATTTTCATTTAAAAATTGTCTCATGTAGATGAGACAAATAATGATGAACTGCTTGAGTCCCACTTATCAGAGCTACTGAAAATGGAAAACATCAAGAATGTTGTTGTTTTCTATTTCCAGAAATCAGGAGCCCTTTGTTGCTGAGCCCATCAAACAGCATACAACAAAACAAATGACTGAGTTTTTTAAACATATTGAAAGTGCCATCAGAATAAATGAAGAAAATAAGGCTAGAAGCACGAAAGTTGCGAGAGAAATTTAGAATTCTTTGGTTTGCTACAAAGAACTTTATAGAGAGAGGAAGAATGCTGACCATCAGCTGAGTCTTGACTGTTTCATTAAAAAGTTGAAGATTATCAGTTTATGATCCCAAGGACTTCAAGAGGGCAAAAAAGTGATGATCCAGATTCACCAGACCTGGTCCATTCATCATTGGATTGAAAACTGTCAGAAGTATGTAGTGTTTAGGTGTTAATGACATTAATATTAATTAAATTCATTCATCCAACCATTCATTCATTAAAATTTGTGTTTTTTGTTTCTAAGTTTAAATAATTCATTTATTAAAAATTTGTTTTGCTCACAAGTATCAAGTTTACATTTTTTTTTTATCCTTCTGAAGAAACCCTATCTCTATCTCACCCATGCTAAATTCAACTCACTTTACGCAATTTCGGATTATGTGATTATTTCATAAAACCAATTAATTGCATAAAGCAAGGAACACCTGTAAAAGAAAACAATAAACTCATTCAGTAAGATAAACAGTTTATCTTACTAAATAAGCTTATTGTTTTCTTTTATTTTTCTCATTTTAGTTATAGAGGAAAATTAAAAAAAAAAAAAAAAAATGGAATTTTTCAGTTAACTGACCAACATACTTCATAACTTACAAGGGGAGGCCACAATCTCCATCCAACCAATTTCAATCAGCTTTGACATATAGGTTGGGGCCATCGAAAAGTAACTGGTGTTCAAGGGTTTAGGTCACTATGACTTCGTTTTTAAAAAAATCGAAGTCAAATGTCATCACGCCGGATTGCACCACTTATATACCTAAAAAAATCACAGCTATTTTAACTAAGTCAGTGGTTTAGTGGTTAAGGCAGTTTCCTGCAGAACTGAAAGTTGTGTGTTTGAGTCGCCTTTACGTATCTTTTATCAAGTGAATAAATTAAAAATTGCTAACAAAAAAACTTCAGGTAAAATCACATCTTTTTTGCCATATTTACATTTGACAAAATCACTCTTCAATTATTGTTCGATTTCTGTCTTGCTTTATCTCACTCACTCACTCACTCTAATTATCATAATTCACAGTGCAACAGGTGATAACTGTCTTAAAAACATTGAAAGCAAATGAACTTCTTGCACCAAGTGCATTGGATAAAAGCTATTTTGACACATACACATCTCTCCTGCCCAATAATGTTCAGAAAACAAACTTGATTGACGTTCATGAATATACGTCTTTGTGTACTCAATTTTGATGCATACCATGCGTAGGATAGCATCGCCTGGAATATTGGTGCTGATAACTGATTATATATTAGGCTATGAATTGTTATGGTATCCAATTTGGTTATGAAATTTTTGCTGTGTTTCAAGAAGTATCTTCTGCCAAGTACAGTTCTTTACTTGGCAGAAGAAGTAAACATCACAGGGTTGGCACAGGGGTGTGCATTTCAACGGTATAACTTTTACCGTGCAAGTCAGTTGATTCTGATCATTTGTGAACATAGAGTCGTACATGACCATGTCAGTTTGTCCACTCCAGGAATCCAATACTAGGCAGAATTTGTTATTTTCCACATAGGGTTTCAAAACTTGTTGAAGATATAAATTGTAAATATTGATTTGAACTTCCCAGATTTGCAATCTTATGTATTACAATTAGATATTTTTGTCATTCTGTCATTTTGACATTTTGACATTTGTCATCTAGCTATCATAGAATATGTTTTGTTTGCATTGAAAAGTTGTAAAAAAAAGAGTCGTACATGACCATGTCAGTTTGTCCACTCCAGGAATCCAATACTAGGCAGAATTTGTTATTTTCCACATAGGGTTTCAAAACATGTTGAAGATATAAATTGTAAATATTGATTTGAACTTCCCAGATTTGCAATCTTATGTATTACAATTAGATATTTTTGTCATTCTCTTCATTTGTCATCTAGCTATCATAGAATATGTTTTGTTTGCATTGAAAAGTTGTAAAAAAAAAGAAAATTATAAAAGTAGCTGCATGCAGATTGCGAAAGAAACTTTCGAAAAAACCTAATATTATATTATATATTACATATCACCTGATGCACTGTGAATTACAACAATTAGAGAGTGAGTGAGATAAAGCGAGAAAGAGATCAAACAATAATTGAAGAGTGATTTTGTCAAACGTAAGTACGACAAAAAAGATGTGATTTTATTTGAAGTTTTATTGTTAGCAATATTTTAATTTATTCACTTGAAAAAAAAACATAGGTAAGGAAGACTCGAACTCACAACTTTCAGTTCTACAGGAAACTGCTTTAACCGCTACGCCACCACTTTAGTAGAAATAACTGCAATTTTTTAGGTACATAAGTGGTGTGATCTGGTGTCATGACATTTGACTTCAATTTTTTAGAAACGAAGTCATAGTGACCTAAACCCTTCTACACCAGTTACTTTTCAATGGCCCCCAACCTGTACGTTAAAGCTGATTGAAATCGGTTGGACGGAGGTTGTGGCCTCACCTTGTTAGCATCTATATTCATATAATACAAACACTTTCTGATCACTATCATATCTATTTTATTTCCTATTCTGCATTATCTTATTCTCATAATACAGAGTAATATTTCTCCTTTGTTCATATTTGAAATTTTTAAAGTGTCACTATCATAATTACATAAATCACCAAATCAATATCTTAAAACAGATATATGAAGTACTATCTAAATTAAATGAGAATTTATTTATGAAAGGCATTTATTTTTTATTAAATTTTATGTTTTGTCTCCTTCAAAATATTCCTTTTGGAAAAATACACACAAACTCAGTAATCTTGCAATCAATGGAAATGTGCTTATATATCTTTTTATAAAATTACAATAAGAACTTCACCACTGTTGAATTTCCAAAATATTGTTAAACCTTTTCTATTTCAGCTTCAATTTCATCTTTTGAAATAGAAAGTAGTCAGAAAGAGCAAGATCTGGAAAATAAAATATATGACAAATTACAACCATGTTCTTAACCAAAAAAACTTTGAAAAGACAAAACAGTATGCATGCCTGAACATTGTCATGGTGTAGCAGTCAGTTTCCTTATTGCTAATTTTCAAGCAATTTCAAATAATTTTCTTGTTTGAAAATATAATATATTTTGAGGCTAAACAATCATTTATATATACAGGCAGTCCTTGACTTACAACTAGGACTTGGTTTAAACCTCACCATCATAAGTTGAAAAAGCTCAAAATTTATAGACTGCACATTATCAATATTTATTATTACAGTCCACTTTATCGTAATAAATTTAATAAATATAAAAATCAGTAAAAAATGAATGCTTTTTTATATATCAGACACTTGGACAGGGATTTGACCATTTGCTAATTGCATTGGCCAATCACAGATTTATTGATGATATTACTGTTTTAAGTGCAAGTGGTTGTAAGTTGAGGACTGCATGTACATTAATAAAGTGCTTTGATATATCTTTCATCATTGATAATTGTTTCTTTGAACATCTCTTTGATAAGGGAAATCCATATATGAAATAAAATAATAATGAAAAATATCTTTAATAAACAACCCATATTAAGTTTTATTTTTTAATCATATATATATATATATATCATCATAAGTAAAAAAGTACACATAAATAAAAGTTGCTTATGGATGATATGTCATTTTAAGTTACAGGTCTGGATGACCTAAAAATGATGGTTATGATCAAATTTGCCAGAAATATCAGAAAGTAGGTCAAAACTGCCAGAAACAGTTTTTTTTTTATTATTTGTTATTTGAAAAATTACTAATTTGTTATTATAGATGTATTTTTATATAGATTTCTTCAATTAATATAATCTTTAAAATCTTTTAGAACTTTGAAAAAAAATTATTATATATATATATACAGTATATATCTATTTTATGACACTTAGACTAATTCTCATCCATTCTGTGTTTCATAAAAAATTAGAAAATACAAAAAACACTTATATTGATAAGATTATAAACAAAAATAATAAATTTGTCATTTTATGAATAAAAACTCCACAAATTCATTCTTTTGTAATATAATACAATGTTATTTTAACACTCTGATGATAGATACATTAAATACTAATTTTCATATACTGTAAACACTTATTTTAAAGTTATAATAAGCTTTACAGCTTATTATAACTTTCTAATTTTATTATCTAAACAGCAATTAAAAATATAGGATATAGGATATGCTACTTTTATAATTAAATCAGTTCCCCTAAATGCAAATAATGCTAGGAATAATCAAATTAAAAGTTAAAAATTAAATATCTGTAAATGTACATTTTTCAGCACTGTAGATAGAGATATATATATTGTCAATAAGTTCAAAAGTTAATAACTAAAATCAACATCAATTGCATTAGTAAATAAGTATTTTATTTAATAAAATATTTCTGATGAACTAGTTTATCAATATATAAAATGCTATTTTAAAATGGCTAAGCAAAATTTTCTTCAGTGAATTTTGCATATAGTTGTTAATATGCAACAGTTCTCTAAACTTTTAAGTCTATGTGCAAAATGTATTTTTGAAATCAGCATGAAAAAAATTTTAAAATTAGACTTAATGCTGCAAGATTAATTAAAAGAAATAATTTATCACTACAGAAGGAATGAATAAAACAGTATACTTCTACATACACATAAAATCTATATTTATAAGTTATATAGATTTTTAAATATCATCTAATCACTGTAATTCTAACATTCCTTTTCTTAAATTTACAAAATCTATAGTTAGTTTCAACTACAAGAGATATTACTTCAAAAGTTTATTCAGTAAAACTTTTGACGTTAAATCAAATGATTTACTATAACTTACATATATTTTAATTTCATTACTGTATATAAAACTGAAAGGTTTGCAGTAATCACCTCTAATATAATCACAGATTAATAAATTAATTTATAAAGAATAAAGATTATATCAGATGTGATTACTGCAAACCTTTCAGTTTTATATAATAAATTTTGGCAATTATATGAATAAAAACACTATAAATTAAGTATCAATAACATTAATATAAACAGCACTAAACAGGCAGACAATATTCAAAAGATTGTAAAAATAAACTTTCAATAATCAAAGCATTTTCGATAACATAGTCCTCAAAAGTCCTTATTTTAAAATAATTCAAATAATAAAGTTTAATAAGATAATTGAATATTTCAAATAATTTCCAGTTAAAAGCACAAATAAATATTTTTTTATACATTATAAAGCCAATAAAAGGCAAATGTCTGGATTACCTACTGGCGGCGACCGCCGGC